>JASTWP010000696.1:0-118298 GCA_030770255.1 Temnothorax ravouxi | reverse complement strand
GCTTTTACCTCTTTGGTGTCCCTCAGGCTCTGTGCTTGTCCTCCTGTTGTTCTCTCTATATATTAATGATATATATAAACCTTTACGTCATGCATCTCATATGATCTTTGCAGACGATGTCCAGGTTTACCGTCCTTGCTCACCTGCTGACATTCTTGATGCTCTGACATTAGTTGCGTATGATGCCCAGTGCCATCTTCATTATGCCAGCATGAATGGACTCAAACTCAACCCTGCCAAATCTAAAGTTATTATCTTTGGCAGTCAGGCAAATGTGAATGGCATTGATCTCAGCAGTCTGCCACCTATTGTTGTGAACAATACGCCCCTACCGTTTGTATTTGAGGTGAAGAATCTGGGTGTTGTCTTTATGTCCAATCTCTCTTGGACAAAACATATCTCTCTGGTCTCACAAAGAGTTAATCATGCGTTACTAATTTGAAGTACAACAAGAACTCTCTTAATATCAATCTCAGAGTTAAGCTCGTTACAAACTTTGATCATGCCACACATAGATTACTGCTGTCTCGTATACCATGGTTTAACCAATGAGTTGAACATCAAACTACAAAGACTTGTCAACTCTTGTATTCGCTTTATTTTTTATCTTAAGCGTGATGAGCACATCACGCCGTTTAGACGTCAGTTGAAATGGCTCTCGGTTGAAAACAGACGTTACTACTTTCTTGGATGCCAAATTTATCGCATTCTACATATGAGTTCACCTTCATATCTGAGTGAGCTTTTTACTGCTCCCGACCCAATACTTAGAAGATCAGACCGTCTAGCTGCTTCATCTGCTCAAACCTTCCATATTCCTGCTCACAGAACAGTTGCTTATAGAAATTCCTTCCATCTTTCCTCTATATATTTTTGGCATTCACTTCCTCGCAATTTAACATCAGCACCCTCTCTAGCATCATTCAAAAACCTGCTTCGTCTGTTTTTGCTTTCGTCTGAATCTCAGTCATGAGTCTTTTATTCGCTTGTTCTTTTGCTCTTTTGATCAATTTATTATTTGGTTTGTGTGGTTTTGCTCTGTTAGTTATAACCTGCGTTAGGTTGGTTGCGATAGTTTAGTTGCGATGGTTTATTGCGTCCAGCTTTAAGTGGCGTTATCTGTAAGCTAGTCTGCAGATGCATATTGTTGTGCTCTGTAAGTTATAACCTGCATTAGGTTGGGTTGCGATAGTTTAGTTGCGATGGTTTATTGCGTCTAGCTTTAAGTGGCATTATCTGTAAGTTAGTCTGTAGATGCATATTGTTTTGCTCTGTTAGTTATAACCTGCATTAGGTTAAGCTGTGATAGCTTTGTTGCGATAGTTCATTGCGTCTAGCTTTAAGTAGTGTTATCTGTAAGTTAGTCTGTAGTTGCATATTGTTGTAGAGTGAGCATGAGCTTCTATGATTCTGTTCATATTTGCCCTTCAGCCATTGCTAGGGCATAATAAAATTATCTCTCTCTCTCTCTCTCTCTCTCTCTCTCTCTCTCTCTCTCTCTCTCTCTCTCTCTCTCTCTCTCTCTCTCTCTCTCTCTCTCTCTCTCTCTCTCTCTCTCTCTCTCTCTCTCTCTCTCTCCTCTCTCTCTCTCTCTCTCTCTCTCTCTCTCTCTCTTTGCTCCTGCAATTAAGTGCTAATTGTTGCTGCTTTAAGCTGCCTTCGGGCTGTTCTGTTGCAGGTATAAGCAAGTCTTTAATTGCTTGTCACGAGCTATAATCATTTTCTTGGTACTCACTGCTTATTTCGGAGCATTTCGTTGACAAGCAGTATTGCTCATCCTAACCTTATTCTCGGAAATCTGTGGAATTCTTGGAATCTGCCGTGATAAGCGTTGACTGCTGCTGCGCATGCGTCTGCCTTGCCGATCTGATCTGTTCTATGCTTCTGGTTGTTCTGTGGTTGAAGTTGACCGTTGCTGCGCATGCGCCTACTGTTGCCGGACTTCTATATTTCATGCTGTCTCTGTGCACGTGTTGTGACTGCTGGTTGGCTACTGCCTGCTCATGCGCCTATTGTTGCCTGGTATCTCTTGTTTGTGACACGTGTTTGCGGATCTATATGACTTATCGATCTATTCGTTATCTCTCGTGATTTACGGTTCTTCTTGCTTGAGTGGCGGGAATGCAGCGTGTGTGTGCAAGGTGCAAGAAGTCGATTGCTACCTCATTGGTTGAATGTGTTTGCACGAAGGCGTTCCATCCGGGCTGTCTTAAGTCATACGCGCTTTATAAATACACTGACACTTGCTGTAGATCGTTGTCTACTACAATTAACTTACCTCTCACACCTGAGGTAGATAATATCGCGCGGTCATTCAATTTTGACAGTATGGCTACCCCGGTGGGTTCTTCTTCGAATCTTGATGACAATGTTACGCGTAATTCTACTGACGACTTGTTACGTGGATTGGTCGAGCAGATGAAGGCGACGGATGCTAAACTCTCTTCTTTCATTGACTGTCAGCAACGTACCAATGAAAAGTTTAATGATAAACTTTCTGCTTTTATTGATTGTCAGCAACGTACCAATCAAGAGCTCAGTGATAAACTTGATTGCTTAAATCGTCTTACTGATACTGTGGCTAAGAATAGTCAGCGCATTGCGCAATTAGAGCTAGATAATGCCAAGCTAGTTCGTGAAATCCGTGATCTGAAATCTGCTCGGTCAACTCATGACGCTCATTTGTGTAATGAGCTTATTGTTTCTGGCTTGCCATCTACAATATCCGTGACTCCTGCAAAACTCACTGAAAATGTACTCGCGGCATTAAATGTACCTCAATTGGCTAGTCATGTTCTTGGCGTGAGAATGGTTAATAGAGTACCATCTGCTACTCAGGGCAGTTCCAGGGTGGCTTCGGCGTCAAGTTCGATGATTGTCACTCTTGCTTCTGGTACTGTGTGCGACGCCATAATTTCGAAAAAGCGTGAAAAGGGTATTCTCAAGCAGCGTGATATATTTGATGCGGGTTCTGATCGACATGTATACGTTAACGTACTGCTCCCTAAGTGCACGTATGACTTGCTGCAGCGGGTCAAGCGTATTGCTAAGGAGAACGCCCTATAAGTATGTTTGGATCAGAAATGGCCATATATGCGTGAGGTCTTCTGACGGACAGCCCATTATCTGTATTGACTCTGACGCTGATCTTGCTAAGCTGGCCTGACGCGTCTCGCTGGTTCGTCCGTTGCCTATGATTGTCCGACACGACTCAGCATGTAATCCTTCTTCGCTCCGCATTGCGCAGTTTAACGCCAACTCTCTTCGTGGCATATCGACTTTATTCGCTTACATTTTAGTACCAATTCTCATCATATAATTTCTGTATCTGAAACGTGGCTTCATGCGGGTGTGTCGGACGATCTTGTGGCTTTGGATGGATACTTTCTTGTTCGTCACGACCGGGTGGGGCGTGTGGGCGGTGGCGTTGCTTGCTACGTGCATAATTCGTTAAAAGTCAGGTTAATTGCAACCTCTGTTGGGACTGAGTTTAGTGCTCCTGAATATATCATGATTGAAATTCGTTTGCCGAGTGATGAGGCAGTATTGTTTGTGTCAGTATATAGGAGACCTAAGGGCACTCTTTTAAATGAATTTGTTGAATCACTTACTGGTGTCTCTCATTTATATAAAAATATTATTATTGGCGGTGATCTAAATTGCAATCTTTTGACCGATTGTTATGAGGGAATTATTTGCGTGAGCTAATGTCTGGCTTATCCTTAACCATTGTCAACTCTGATGCTACTTTTCATACTGCTACTTCTGACTCATGGCTGGATGTTTTAGTTGTTGATGATGGTGCTAGGGTTCTTGCATATGCTAAATCCTTGAGTCCATTCATCGCCGGTCATGATCTACTGGAATTGTCGTACTCACTTGATCGTAAGCTTGACCTTGATCAATCTATCCTGCGACGTGGTTACAGGAGCATTGATGCCTCTGCGTTCCTTGAACATCTCGACGCTATTGCTGTAAACGTTCAGAGTGTAGCGGGCTACCCTTCTGATGTTGATGAGCTTTGTGCCTGGCTGTCCGGTATCTTACTTGAATCACTTGATGTATTTGCTCCTGCCCGTGTGTCCGTGATCAGGAAGCCTCCTGTTCGATGGCTTACGGACGAACTGAGATGCCGGCTCCGCACTCGTAATCAGTTGTACAGGCAGGCCAAACGTTCAGGCAGTCTACTGGGTTATGCTAGATACCGTCACTTTCGCAACCAGCTTAACAATGACATCAAGCGTGCTGAAAGTGAGTTTCACTTGGCTTCCCTTACCAATGTTACTGACTCCGCTAAAATGTGGAGAGAACTTGCTCGTCTGGGATTGGTTAAATCCACGTCGGTTTCTCCTCTCCGCTTTTTTACACCCGATCAACTTAACTCTTACTATGTCTCAGTGTCCAGCACGTCTTTGCCTTGCACATATGCCGACTTTATTTCTGCCATCGCCTCAGTTTCTTGTACTTCTCATCGTCCTGAATTTGTTTTCTCTACTATACAGCCGGACTCGGTTTACAAACTCATCTTTAATGGACCTCTTCACTCCTACGCGTCTGGCTATGATGGCATCCCGCTTTATGTTCTTCGTATTGCTTGGCCCATTATCTCTCAGTGGCTCATTCCTCTTTTTAATCGTTCACTTAATGATTCCATATTTCCTTCATCTTGGAAGCGTGCGTTGATTCGCCCTCTCTCAAAGATTCGCACTCCACTGTCACCGTCTGATACGCGACCTATTGCCAACCTTCCTGAAATGTCAAAAATTCTTGAACGCTTGGTGGCCTCACAGATCTCCGACTATTTGAATGAACATAACCTGTTGAATCCCAGACAGTCTGCGTATCGTTCCGGTTTCAATACGCAATCTGCTTTTTTACGTGTCTGTGATGACATTAGAATGGGAATTGATAAAAGACTCATTACAGTCATGATTCTATTTGACTTCAGTAAAGCGTTTGATACGGTCCCACATCTTCGTTTGCTTATCAAACTGAAAGAAATCGGTTTTTCTGATGAGGTTCTCGCGTGGATTTTTTCTTACCTTACTGGTCGCTCTCAGGCTGTATTTGATGATGAAGGTAATTTTTCTGAGTGGCTTTTCACGTCGACTGGTGTCCCTCAGGGCTCTGTACTTGGCCCACTTTTATTTGCTCTTTATATAAATGATATCGGCAGTTTCCTGTCTTTTGTCTGTCATATGTTGTTCGCTGATGATGTACAAATTTATCTCCAGTGTACTCGCGCCGACATTCTGCATGGTCTTGAGTTGATTTCAAGGGATGCAAATGCTATTTTCGACTATGCTACGTTAAATGGTCTTAAGCTCAATCCTGCAAAGTCTAAGGTACTTGTATTTGGTAGTCAGGCTTATATCAATGATATCGACCTCCATTGTTTACCTCCTATTATTGTTAACCATACGCCTTTACCCTTTGTAAACGAAGCTAAGAATTTGGGTGTAATTTTTACATCTAATCTATCCTGGAAAAAGCATATCTTGCACGTCTCTCAAAAGGTGCATTATTCTTTGTACAAGCTTAAGTTTAACAAAAACTCTTTGTCCACAAGGTTAAGGATAAGGCTGGTTTTGGCTTTAATTATGCCGCACATTGACTACCTGCTGCCTAGTCTATCATGGTTTGACTGGAGAACTGAACACCTTGTTACAGAGACTTGTGAATTGTTGCATTCGCTTTATATTTGATCTCAAGCGTGACGAACATATTACTCCGTTCAGGCGACAATTGGGGTGGCTTACAGTTGAAAACAGGAGGTTATACTTTCTTGGCTGTCAAATGTTTCGAATACTTTACATGCGCTCTCCCTCGTATCTTCGTGACAATTTCGCTTTGCTTGATCCGCAGTTGAGGAGATCTGACCGCCGTCTTGTTGCATCCCAAACCTTTCAAATTCCTTGCCATAGAACTACCACCTATAGAAACTCCTTTCATCTTTCAGCTATATATTTTTGGCATTCTCTTCCTATTAATATTACCTCTGCTCCTTCATTTGTCTCCTTCAAAGGTCTTCTCAAAGCGTATCTGTTAGCACGTGAAGTTGCATGATATCGATTGCTGGCGCGAGGCTTTTGATGGTGTCTTTCCCTCTTATCAGCTTGTAAGTTATATTGCGTTTTATTCTTGATATTAGTTTTAGTTTAACTGTACTTATATTGTTCCTATTTTTAAGTTGCGTTAGTTCTAGTTCTTTTACAGTGTATACTGTTGTAATTGCTATTAAGTTGTGCTCTACACTTAACTGATTTGTGCAAGTGAGAGCATGCACTTTTGTTATCTTTTTTTCTTTTTTGTATTGTTAATCTTTGCCCTTTAGTTTTTCTTGGGCATAATAAATTCTCTCTCTCTCTCTCTTTCTCTCTCTCTCTCTCTCTCTCTCTCTCTCTCTCTCTCTCTCTCTCTCTCTCTCTCTCTCTCTCTCTCTCTCTCTCTCTCTCTCTCTCTCTCTCTCTCTCTCTCTCTCTCTCTCTCTCTCTCTCTCTCTCTCTCTCTCTCTCTCCCCCTCTCTCTCCCTCTCCCTCTCCCTCTCCCTCTCCCTCTCCCTCTCCCTCTCCCTCTCCCTCTCCCTCTCCCTCTCCCTCTCCCTCTCCCTCTCCCTCTCCCTCTCCTCTCTCTCTCTCTCTCTCTCTCTCTCTCTCCTCTCTCTCTCTCTCTCACTTAGGAATTACTTTTACTTCCGTGGTAGATATAATTCATGCGCAGAAATAAGTTCTCTTTTTCTAATCGTTTCATGAAACATTACATACAATTCTACAAAGACTATCGCTATATACTATTATAAGGGGCATGCCACAGTTATTACGATAGTTCTGCCTTATCCTATTTTTAAAAAGGCGTGTTAACTGAGTGAATTTCGTTTGTATCGAAAAATTGAAGCCTCTTTTCCGCGATGCCGATTGGTTATCTCGATGCGTTGTGTGCGAGTTATTACTTCGAGTTATTACTTCATTTGCAGCTGTCATTGTATATTTTGACAGTTGTGTGTATCATGGGTTAATAGTGTAATAGTAATAGGATAATGTTAAAGCTAAATAGCGCGCGCGAAGCGCGCGTCTGTAGTGTCTAGTTTATAAAAATGTACGTTGTAGCATAAATTTACTATGCTCGCTATATCCCGTTGTCATCGTCGCGATCGATATACGCGAGCCTCGGATCTCAACGTTGGAATACTTCTTAATCTATATACTTTATATATATAATAACTAGCTGGTTATCCGGGCTTCGCCCCGGAGGACATATGTAATAAACCATGCAAATAGTCTCTCTCTCTCTCTCTGTCTGTCTCTCTCTCTCTCTCTCTCTCTCTCTCTCTCTCTCTCTCTCTCTCTCTCTCTCTCTCTCTCTCTCTCTCTCTCTCTCTCTCTCTCTCTCTCTCTCTCTCTCTCTCTCTCTCTCTCTCTCTCTCTCTCTCTCTCTCTCTCTCTCTCTCTCTCTTTCTCTCTCTCTCCCTCCCTCCCTCCTTCCCCCTCTAAAATGCTATAAATTAAAAAATATTACTTATTTATCGACTGAAGTTCAATTCCGTCATATATAATTCTTTGAGATTCACTCAATTATTTCCTAAAAAATTGGAAAAATTTTGTAATCGATTTCCAAAAAAATACCGGTTCCCAAAATGATCGGTAACGAAAAACTATACAGTTTATAGCACTTTCCAGAAAATTCTACCCGTTTTACATACAATTCTTTAAAATTTGATCAATTATTTCCCGAAAAATTCGTCAAACTTCTGATACCGGTTTTCAAAAAGATCGGTAACGAAAAATGATATACTTTTTATAGCACTCCTCGGAAAATTTAAACCTTGCTTTATGTACAATTCTTTGAGATTCGATTATTCGGAACCGGTTTCCAAAAAGATCGGTAACAAAAAATATTACACTTTATAACACTCCCCGGGAAATTCTACTCCTTCTTCAAGTACAATTTTACGACCATATTATATATATCCATTAGCTTTGCATTTTTAACACAAACGCGAATTACGAGAAAAATATCAAGAGTCGCAGTGATGTGACAATATCATCAAGTTGGATATTGAATTAATGATGACGTTATTATATTGTGTGCGTCGGAAGGCAGAAGACGTCTGGACATTCGCGGAATAATATAGCGACAATCCGGTTATTGCAAGAGAGAAATGTTGTCTTCGAGTATCCAATAATATACAATAAACGTAGCATAAAGTATGCGCATTGCAGAGGCCGATACACACTCTCTCTCTAATTTTTTCTTTTTCTTTCGTATTAGTAACAGAATTCACAATTTTCTTCTGAAAATCTTGCGATATCCTTTTTATATCGCAATTCTCAACATGGCGGAATTAATTCGTCGACATAATTCCTTTCTCGTCCAATCCGAAAGGACTTTCATCCTTCGTCGTAAGATAGACGGTCCCCTGCCTGAAAAAAAAAAGAAAAAAGTATAAAGTATTTTGTAATCATACATTTTAAAAAGATTGAAAATAGGGGAAAAATAGTTAAAAAATTTCTCATACCTTATATTTTTAAGAATTTTCTATATTTAAAGCGAATCTATTTTTCTAAAAAATTATTTTAAACTTCAAATCTTATAAGTTTTTTTCGGAAATTACAGAATAAAAAATGTTAAAATATTTCAGATTTTACATACCTAAACAAAGAATTCTAGGAAAGATGTAAATTTTTTCTGCATTTTTGAAGTGTTCCAATTTGTATATAAAATCTGAGAAATTTTCTAAAAAGTTATAAAATCTATAGAAGTTTTGAAAAATTATATGATAAAAGAAAATTTTTTACTAGACTATATAATTTTATAAAATAACAATCTATTCTTAAATTATTTCTTTAAAATACAGAATTTTTGTACTGACACACTGGTCGGAGTGGCATATCCCATAACGGTCCGTGTATTATTATTGCATTCGCCGTAGGTAAAGTCAGATAACGAAGGACAATGCACGCCCAAGAAGGCAGATTCATTGGTCAGAGACTCGGCATAGAATCTCCAGGAACGATGATGACTGCAAAAATCTAAAACGACAAAAATCGAGATGTGAAAAATACAATCTGCAAGTATATAAGTATATTTGCAAGTTCTTAGAGAGAAAAAATATATACCCTCTTCGCTGAAAAATCTGGGGCGTGGCGGACAACCGGGTTGTATGCGTGTACCACCGTTTGGGAAAAAGTCCACTGTGCCCGTAGTCTTGGAGATACCATAAAATCCAGAATCCGTGTGTATGATATCCACAAAACGAGCATCGGAAGACGAAAGACTAGGCTGGAGAAGATGGAAAAGAGGGCCGGCCGGATCCAGTCCTATATATACAAAAATATCTTTAAATATGACATTTGTATTTATGTTTTAATCAAGATTATACACAGAGAAAAAAATGATGTTGTAGCAACAGCATTAGAGCTAATTGAAAATAATCTTTTTAATTCAATAACAGTATTAATGAAAACAATACTTATTTTATCAAAACAAAAGCATGACGTTTAAATTAACAAGATTATTTCCAATTAGCTCTAATGCTGTTGATGCAACATCTTTTTTTTCGTGCATATATGAGGCATTCTCGCTGAAAATTTCAAGTTTTGACTCTAACCTACTCCAATAATTGAGGGGGAAAAAAAGGGGGCAAAAATTATCAAAGTATTTTAAGATCTTTCGTTATTCACAAAAGTATTTTAGTCCAGTCAAATATGCAAAAATAAAAAAAATAATTTGAAAAAAGCTATAAATTGGTGGAGACCTTTATCTTAGCATACTATTGAACATACTGAAAGTCCGGACCTCTATCTTGCAGGGCTCGATCTGCCATCTTGAAAAAAAGATGTTCCAATTCAGTTTTTCCCTCATATATCAATAATCGTTGATCCTATCATAATGAAGGTTATTATAAAAAATGAAGCTTATTAAATCTATATATATAAAAAAGAATGTATGCATGTATGTATGTATGTATGTATGTATGATGTCCTTTATATACACTCTTAAACTATTCGACCGATTTTTAACCAAAATTATATGAAATAGGGGTACAATTTTCCGGGGAGTGTTATAGGGTGTATAGTTTTTCGTTACCGATTTTCTGGAAACCGGTTTTTTTAATTTCTTTAATTTTTCGAGAAATAATTGACCGAATTTTAAAGAATTGTATATAAAATAGGGGTAGAATTACCTGGGGAGTGCTATAAAATGTATAATTTTTCGTTACCGATTTTTTTGAAAAACGGTTCCTAAATTTTTTTAATTGTTCGGGAATTTATTGACCGAATTTTAAAGAATTGTATATAAAACAGGGGTAGAATTTCCCGGGGAGTGTTACAAACTGTATAATTTGTATATAGCCGATCTTTTTGGAAACCGGTTTTTTTAATTTTTTAAATTTTTCGGGAAATAATTGATTGAAATATATGAAATAGGGGTAGAATTTTCCGGGGAGTGCCACTATGTGTATAGTTTTTTGTTACCGATTTTTTGGAAACCGGTTTTTTTAATTTTTTTAATTTTTCGGGAAATAATTCACCGAATTTCAAAGAATTATAGATCAAACAGGGGTAGAATTTTCCGGGGAGTGCTATAAAGTGTACAATTTTTCGTTACCGATCTTTTTAGAAACCGGTTTTTTTAATTTTTAAAATTTTTCGGGAAATAATTGATTGAAATATATGAAATAGAGGTAGAATTTTTCGGGGAGTGCCACTATGTGTATAGTTTTTTGTTACCGATTTTTTGGGATCAAACAGGGGTAAAATTTTCCGGGGAATGCTATAAAATGTACAATTTTTTGTTACCGACCTTTTTAGAAACCGGTTTTTTTAATTTTTCAAATTTTTCGGGAAATAATTGAAATATATGAAATAGAGGTAGAATTTTCCGGGGAATGCCACTATGTGTATAGTTTTTTGTTACCAATTTTTTGAAAACCGGTTTTTTTAATTTTTTTAATTTTTCGGGAAATAATTCACCGAATTTCAAAGAATTATAGATCAAACAGGGGTAGAATTTTCCGGGGAGTGCTATAAAGTGTATAATTTTTCGTTACCAATCTTTTTGGAAACCGGTTCTTTTAATTTTTTAAATTTTTCGGGAAATAATTGATTGATTCTCAAAAAATTATACATGAAGAAGGAGTAGAATTTCTCGGGGAGTGCTATAAAATGTACTATTTTTTGTTACCAATCTTTTTGGAAACCGATTTCGGAATGACCGAATCTCAAAGAATTGCACATAAAGTAGGGGTTAAATTTTCCGGGGAGTGCTATAAAGTATATAATTTTTCATTACCGATCTTTTTGGAAGCAGATATCAGAAGTTTGACGAATTTTTCGGGAAATAATTGATCGAATTTTAAAGAATTGTATAAAAAACGGGTAGAATTTCTCGGGGAGTGCTATAAACTGTATAGTTTTTCGTTATCGATCTGAGAGAAGGAGAGAGAGGGACAGAGAGGGAAAGAGAGGGAGAGAGGGAGAGAGAAAAGGAAAGAGAGAGAGGGAGAGGGAGGGAAAGAGAGGGAGAGAGAGGACAGAGAGGGAGAGAGGGAGAGAGAGGGAGAGAGGAAGAAAAGGAGAGAGGGAGAGAGGGAGAGAGGAAGAGAGGGAGAGAAAGAGGAGAGAGAGAGAGGGAGAGGGGGGGGAGAGAGAGAGAGAGAGAGAGAGAGAGAGAGAGAGAGAGAGAGAGAGAGAGAGAGAGAGAGAGAGAGAGAGAGAGAGAGAGAGAGAGAGAGAGAGACTATTTGCGTGTCTTAATACACATGTTCTCCGGGGCGAAGCCCGGCGGGGCATGCTAGTTCTCTATAAAAAAGGTTCAATACATTTTTTTCATACCTTTAATAGTTTTTCTGTAATACACTGTTGAATATATAGATATTTGTATTTTGTCTCACGCTCAACTCAACTTTGGGTGTCGACACCAAAGTTTCGGTGTCGACAGTCAACTTTTGGTGTCGACACCCAAAGTTGAGTGTCGACACCCAAATTTTGGAGGGGATGCGCTGCTAGCGCATGCGCAGGGGCCATATTCTGTTCGTCGTCAGTGCCGTTAACGGCGTCGGCCTGGTCGGACATGTTGGCGCAGCTTCTATACGATACGAGCGAGAAACCTGCGCAACGACGTTTAATCGAACCGACAGTTATCGGTAGGTAGGAACGGAATACAGGCCCAGCGCATCTCTCGATCTCCTCCACATGCTGCCAACGCACACCACAAAGCAAAGGCATATCCGGAATCGCACATATGTATGTATCTGGTATATTTATAGTCAAGGTCGGTAAATGGACGCGGCGTCAGCGTCGCATGATCGCCATTTTTGCCTCAGTGAGTATACCCGGGTAACGTTTTCGAACGCAGCCTGAGTATGTATGGTTTATCTATATCTATATATAATTCGAAGTTATATGTGTAATGTGACCTCATAATATGTCAAAGTTTTAATAACCTTGCGTTTTATAATTTATATATAGAGGAAAGTACCCGATTATGAGATACCATATCTATTTTGTGTGCGTGCCGGAAGTCTATGGGCAGAATTGAAAAATATAGTAGTTCATTTTGAAGGGAATTTAATAAGCTTTAAGATGCTGAAATGCAAAATTTAATTTAAATATTAATTTTGCTGAAAATTAGAAAAATGTGAAAAATGAGCTTTCGGCAAAATCGCAAAAGTGTGCTCCTAATATGAGAGACCCCGGGAAATCGCTAATAAAGTGCAAAATTCATGATATTGCAATTAAAAAACTTTATTTAAAGATTTTGAAAGACAAATGTAATGGCGAAGCATATTTGCAACAATCGTAAACCTTCTTATACTCAATATTGTACCTAATCTTCCCCCTTCACCCTTCCCTCTCAAATCAAGGTCAGCACAGTCTTATAAATTCGTATAAACCTTCCCTTAACGTTAATATAGTATTTTCTCTTCTTTTATTACTATACAATAACTTTCATACTCCAGCAACCCAGAAGTACCCTGAGTATCTCATGTTACGAGCACCACGCCTTGCGGTTTTACGATCACCAAATCTAATCTCTACAATTGAGCAACTCAACGTATCACGTATTTTCCTATTAATACGACCTTACTCTATCACTGCATGCAGAACTTATTGCCAAATATTTATTAATTATATAATAAACAAGGTTTAAAGACTCATATCCATGGCACTTGACAACATCCAATTTCAGAATTTCTTTTTCTGCAACGACTACACGCACGATCAAACAATGAATTTTCCACTAAATAGGTTTTACCCCAAGGGCAATAAGTTCATGGTGGAACCAACAGATAGGGCCTATTAGTTTAGCAGAAACCTCGCTGTCGCATATTAGGAGCCTATCTCATAATAGGGGACTTTCCTCTACATATATATATATATATAGAGGAAAGACCCCTATTATGAGACAGGATCCTAATATGAGATGGCGGGTTTTTTACAAGATGGGATCAAAAGATGGGGCCTATCTATATCTATAAAGGAAGATGTCCTGACTGACTGACTGACTGACTGACTCATCAACGCCCAGCCCAAACCCCTGAACCGAATTTTTGTCAAAAGTATATGAAATAGGGGTAGAATTTTCCGGGGAGTGCCACTATGTGTATAGTTTTTCGTTACCGATTTTCTGGAAACCGGTTTTTCTAATTCCTTCAAATTTTCGGGAAATAATTCACCAAATCTCAAAAAATTATAGATCAAACAGGGGTAGAAATTTCCGGGGAGTGCTATAAAATGTATAATTTTTCGTTACCGATCTTTTTGGAAGCCGGTATTGAAATTTTTTCAATTTTTCGGGAGTTTATTGACCGAATCTTAAAGAATTGTATATGAAGTAGAGGTAGAATTTTCTGGGGAGCGCCATGATGTGTACAGTTTTTGTTACCGATCTTTTCGGAAACCGGTTTTTTTAATTTTTCAAATTTTTTGGAAAATAATTAATTGAATCTCAAAAAATTGTACATGAAGTAGGAGTAGAATTTCCCGGGGAGTGTTATAAAGTGTACTATTTTTTGTTACCGATCTTTTTGGAAACCGGTTCCGAATAATCGAATCTCAAAGAATTGTACATAAAGCAAGGTTTAAATTTTCCGAGGAGTGCTATAAAAAGTATATCATTTTTCGTTACCGATCTTTTTGAAAACCGGTATCAGAAGTTTGACAAATTTTAAAGAATTGTATATAAAACAGGGGTAAAATTTCCCAAGGAGTGCTATAAACTGTATAGTTCTTTGTTACCGATCTTTTTGGAAATCGTTTACGAAATTTTTCCAAATTTTTAGGAAATAATTGAGTGAATCTCAAAGAATTGTATATGACGGAATTGAACTTCAGTAGATAAAAAAGTAATATTTTTCAATTTATATCATTTTAGAGAGAAAGAGAGAGAAGGAAGAGAGAGAGAAAGAGAGAGAGAGAGAGAGAGGGGGAGAGAAAGAGAAAGAGAAAAAAAAAGAGGGAGGGGGAGAGAAAGAAAGAGAGTGAGGGAGGGAGGGAGAGAGAGAGAAAGAGAGAGAGAGAGGGGGAAAAGAGAGAGAGGGAGGGGGAGAGAAAGAAAGGAAGAGGGAGAGGGAGAGAAAGAGAGAGAGAGAGAGAAGGGGGAAAAGAGAGAGGGAAAGAGAGAGAGGGAGAAACTATTTTTGTGTCTTATTACACATGTCCTCCGGGGCGAAGCCCGGGTAACCAGCCGGGTACCAATCTTTTTGGAAGCCGGTATCGAAATTTTTTTAATTTTTTGGGAGTTTATTGACCGAATCTTAAAGAATTGTATATGAAGTAGAGGTAGAATTTTCTGGGAAGCGCCATGATGTGTACAGTTTTTGTTACCGATCTTTTCGGAAACCGGTTTTTTTAATTTTTCAAATTTTTTGGAAAATAATTAATTGAATCTCAAAAAATTGTACATAAAGAAGGAGTAGAATTTCCCGGGGAGTGTTATAAAGTGTACTATTTTTTGTTACCGATCTTTTTGGAAACCGGTTCCGAATAATCGAATCTCAAAGAATTGTACATAAAGCAAGGTTTAAATTTTCCGAGGAGTGCTATAAAAAGTATATCATTTTTCGTTACCGATCTTTTTGAAAACCGGTATCAGAAGTTTAACGAATTTTAAAGAATTGTATATAAAACAGAGGTAAAATTTCCCAAGGAGTGCTATAAACTGTATAATTCTTTGTTACCGATCTTTTTGGAAATCGGTTACAAAATTTTTCCAAATTTTTAGGAAATAATTGAGTGAATCTCAAAGAATTGTATATGACGGAATTAAACTTCAGTAGATAAAAAAGTAATATTTTTCAATTTATAGCATTTTAGAGAAAAAGAGAGAAGGAAGAGAGAGAGAGAGAAAGAGAGAGAGAGAGAGAGAGGGAGGGAGAGAGAAAGAGAGAAAGAGAAAAAGAGGGAGAGGGAGAGAAAGAGGGGGGAGAGAGAGAGAGCGAGAGAGAGGGAGGGAGAGAGGGGGAGAGAAAGAGAGAGGGGGGAGGGAGAGAGAGGGGGAGAGAAAGAAAGAGAGAGAGAGAGGGGGGGAAAGAGAGACGGAAAGAGAGAGAGGAAGAGACTATTTTTGTGTCTTATTACACATGTCCTCCGGGGCGAAGCCCGGGTAACCAGCTAGTATTATATATACGTATGTTTTTTTAATAAAATAATATATTAAATACTTAGCTGATAAATAAAATATTTTGAACTCATATATATTGTCTGATTTTGGTATCTTTAACCCTTATTTTAATAGAGAAAATTATATATATATATATATTCCTTACGAAAAAAACACCCTAAATAACACCCAAAAAAACACCAAAAAAACACCAAAAAATAATGGTGTAATTTCGGATCCCCAAATGGCGTTTACACCATTTGAGCGTTAACGCCAAGAAAAACACCAAAAATGACACCGAAATTTTCGTGTTTCGTGAAATTTATGTGTTTTTTTAATAAAATAATATATTAAATACTTAGCTGATAAATAAAATATTTTGAACTCATATAATTGTCTGATTTTCGTATCTTTAACCCTTATTTTAATAGAGAAAATTATATATATATATATATATATATATCCCTTACGAAAAAAACACCCTAAATAACACCCAAAAAACACCAAAAAATAATGGTGTAATTTCGGATCCCCAAATGGCGTTTACACCATTTGAGCGTTAACGCCAAGAAAAACACCAAAAATGACACCGGTTATTTTTGGTGTTTTTCTTGGCGTTAACGCTCAAATGGTGTAAACGCCATTTGGGGATCCGAAATTACACCATTATTTTTTGGTGTTTTTTTGGGTGTTTTTCTTGGCGTTAACGCTCAAATGGTGTAAACGCCATTTGGGTATCCAAAATTACGCTATTATTTTTTGGTGTTTTTTTTGGTGTTTTTTTAGGTGTTATTTAGAGTGTTTTTTTCGTAAGGTATATTTTAATTTTAAACCACCTTCAATAGATTTAATTTTATTTCAGGATTATTTATTTAAACGCCAATTAAAAATTTACCTCTCGGCTCCTTACTTATATGAGATATATATAATATATATATTATATATATATATATATATATATATATAATATATATATATATAATATATATATAATATATATATATATGTATATATAAATTATAAAACGCAAGGTTATTAAAACTTTGACATATTATGAGGTCACATTATACATATAACTTCGAATTATATATAGATATAGATAAACCATACATACTCAGGCTGCGTTCGAAAACGTTACCTGGGTATACTCACTGAGGCAAAAATGGCGATCATGCGACGCTGACACCGCGTCCATTTACCGACCTTGACTATAAATATACCAGATACATACATTTGTGCGACTCCGGATATGCCTTTGCTTTGTGGTGTGCGTTGGCAGCATGTGGAGGAGATCGGAAGATGCGCTGGGCCTGTATTCCGTTCCTACCTACCGATAACTGTCGGTTCGATTAAGCGTCGTTGCGCAAGTTTCTCGCTCGTATCGTATAGAAGCTGCGCCAACATGTCCGACCAGGCCGACGCCGTTAACGGCACTGACGACGAACAGAATATGGCCCCTGCGCATGCGCTAGCAGAGCATCCCCTCCAAAATTTGGGTGTCGACACCAAAAGTTGAGAGTCGACACCGAAAGTTGATTGTCGACACCGAAACTTTGGGTGTCGACACCAAAAGTTGAGTGTCGACACCGAAACTTTGGGCGTCAACACTCAAATGTCGGTGTTAACACTGAAAATTTAGGCGTTGACACCGAAAATGGAGTGTAAACACCCAAAGTTGGGTGTAAACACCAAAATCTTGGGTGTTTTTTTCGTAAGGGTATCGATTAAAAAAAAAAAACAGTCCGATATCTCAATATTTGCGGAAGTTAGAGCAACCATGCACAGACATTAAGGTAGTTCGATGATGAACGACTTTTGCCAAAAGTGATAGGTTTTATTTTTTATATCAAAAAAAGGAACTCTTCTGAATCGATTAAGCCCAGAAAAAAGATAATTCACCGTCCCGTTCTCAAGATATTTAATTTTAAAATTAGGTGATTTTAATGATTTTAACATTAGTCTAAGAGGAAAAGAGGTTATTTTTCTATGAATATGAATAACACGAGTTTGCGAAAAATCTTTCGCCAAAAATGTCTGAACAATACATATCGATGGAAAGAGGACACTGTGAGGAAGCTTATAGTTGAAGGTGAACACAATCCACCGTACAGTTTTTTTTTTAATTAATAATTAAAGTTGAAAACTAGTCAAGCGACGCGTTAACACACACTTTATTTAATCTATTTCAGGCAAAATATTATTCTACAACGTAAAAATTATTTACAAAATCATCTTTTTACGTCGTTACGAAGCTTTGCGATGCGTTATTCTATTTTTTTATAATTATAAAAATAAAAAAATTATAAACATTGTTTTGACTTCGGCCTTTCATCATCGAACTACCTTAAATCTGCACATACATACACACACACACATACGGACATTTTTTTTTAGGCGATATTTCGACGTTTTACAACGATCTGAACATATTGACAGAAAAAACTCAAAAACCAATCTCTTCGTTGGTTTCTTCTACCCCTATTTCATATATAATTCATTTAAATTTGATTGACTAGACCCAACATTATGCGCAATCAAAGGTTCATATATGAAATTCACGAAAACAAAGCTTCCTCTATGAGGAAGCAAAATGTATTGAACCTTTTATAGAGAATTTAATAAGCTTCATTTTTTATAATAACCTTCATTACGATAGGATCAACGATTACCGAGATAAGAGGGAAAAACTGGTCCGGACTTTCAGTATGTTCAATAGTATGCTAAGATAAAGGTCTCCACCAATTTATAGCTTTTTTTTCAATTATTTTTTCTATTCGCTATATTTTGATCTAATTTGACTAGACTATTTCAAGGTACTTCAGTTCTAAATATAGCAGAAATAAAATCAAGATAAAATCAATTTTGATAAAAAAAATTGTTAGACTTTCACCTGTAATTCTAGAAATCTGAAAGCTGACTTTTCTGCCAATATAACCGGAGATTTGGCTACCCATGGAGTGTGAGACAATGTGCAATTTTTCAGTATCAAAGCCCGAGTTTTTCATCTCATCGAGAGCAGTCGCGACAGCATCTGCTATACGAGGGGCACTCATCGTTACTATTAGGTACGAGTTGCTCGCTAATTTACCGTAATCCACCGCGATAACGTTGTGATCATTTCTCTTTAAGTAAGCTGAAAAAATGAAAATAATTTAAATGCTTTTCGTAATGCACATTATTTGTCGTCAAAGTATATACCTTCCACCACTGTTTGCACGCTCTCTTTTTCAAGATGTTCCGTGTAGCCGTGAATATACAACACCGTCGGCTTGCTGTTGTCTATTCGAGATGTAATCGCGCTGGCATTCTCCAGCGGGAAGTCGGCATATTCGTCCATAGTGGTCCTAAAAGAGATAAATATTTTGGATGAATGCTAAAAATAAATTTATCGGAAATTAATTTTATCTTGCGCCAACGAAGATATCGTTCCAAAAAATGCAATTGATTTTTTATCTCAAGAATTTAATTTCAAATGATAAAAGTGATAAAAGAAATCGAGAGTGTAAAAATAAGTACCCAATATAAATACGTAGAAAAATGCTGTCGTAGTCATTCTCGCCAGACGCTCTGCCTACGAAAAAATAGATTTGACTAACTTCTTGTGATTAAATTTCTCAGTGGTCTAATCGGTAAAGTCGCCAACAAAATCCCCTGGTAGAAAAATGTCTCAGAATTTTTCATGTTATTAATTAGAATTTCTATAAACATTTTAGGACTCTCAGAATGCTAAAAATTTTTTAGATTTTTTTTATACGAATTGGAACGTTTTTCCAAGTTTTAAAAAAAAACGTATTTATTTTTTTACATTTTCGAAAAATGTAAATACGCCATTGTAAACAGCACAAAAAGCCATAAAACTTACTTTGTATAAAACATTTTTTGATATACGTTATATTTTCGAAGAGAGAGAGATATACGCTAAAAATAAAAAAAATCCGTTATTTTCAAGGAGTTATTTCATCCCCTAAACGTTGAGATAAGCAGCTAAAAAAATATGGATCAAATATTTTTTGATGCTCTACAACATATCCGAAGTCCACCAAAATTGAGAGACAGTTCCGATTGTTCCATTGTAAGCCTTAATTCTTTAAAACTGAAAAAATATAAGACATTTTTCACCAGGGTCTTTACAATGATTTAAAAAGAATCCTTATTAATTAGCATCAAAATTTCAATAAAAATATTATTATCGATTTAAGTATGTGGATTTACTGTTCTAACAAAAAGCTGTGTTTTAAGACCGACAAATAACCGACGCTCAGTTTACTAACAATAAGTTGGAAAAAGTATACAAAATTCGCATAAAAATATTATATTATTAGACTACAAGATCCAGTCCGATCGAAAATAACATCTTCTCTAATTAATGGCAACTTCTTTTTCTTGTGTCAAACATTGCTTATATGTAAACAAGACATAGAGGAAAAATAATTTGTAATAAAATATTTCTTCAATGTAATATAAGAATTTTTTTAAAATACTATTTACTTGAGATTTTTTTGAAATTCAGTAAAAGAGGGAGCAGGTGTCATTGATGTGTAATAAAATAATTGTATTTTAATTCTTAATCATATGTATACACACACACACAACTAATGAATTTTCTTAATCATGTATTGAATTAAAAATCAATACTTACCAACTGCAATCGCGTATATTATCACAATGGTGAAAGCAAATTGTCGAAAAGTGTGACTTATCATTGTGGCTCTGAAATCGATTCCACCAACAAAAAAGGATTTCTGGACCGACCAAACTTGGAATTTTTTTCCTGCGCACAGCAATATATAAGCCACGTTGCTAATTTATACACTGATAAATTTATGAGACATTCCGTTATCTAATATCGCCCTGTTTGCCTTACTGCGTGTATATAAAGACTGTGTATAAAGAACACACACGTGTCAAACGTCGGATAATCTTCTATCTGGCAGAAAGTTGATTATGCTGAATACGAGCATAATAAAAAAATTACAAACATCAAAAAAATGGAAAAAAATTATTATTAACTGATTATTATTAAATGATACATAGCGAATATGCACAATTATTCTCACAAAATTAATTAAATATATTTCAAAAAATTTTCATATTTAAAAACACATTTTTTAACTATTTGTAACAATGCAGATAGTAAAGTCCTAAAATAAGTAATTCTGAGAAATAATAATTTTAAAATAAATGTAAATTTGCAACTTTTTAATATTTTGTTTATAGGCCCAGTTTACACCGACCGTTTGATACGCGTACCAAGTACTATATTTGTATCAAATCCGTATCAAATCTCGAGTTATACCGGTGTGAACCGAGATTTGATACGGATTTGATACGAATATAGAAGGGGAGACTGGGACTCGTTGGCACCGTTTTCACAATTTCGGCATTTGAGTTTTTAAACAACTAATTATCATGATTAAACAGTACTAATATGATAGAGAGAACCTTTCTCTACATTTTTGTGCTAAGAACGCTCCTGTATACTGTATAGTTTCTTTGTAAGTGAAATACGAACATGCTGCATTGTAGCCAACTTGCCCTGATAGTAGGCAGCAACAACAAGTCTCAAGCTAAGCATTATCCTTGATATGAGCCAACATACCCCATCCTTACATACGTTTGATTTCAGTCATTTTCTTACAATAAATTACTGTTGTTCCTCAAAATGACATGTCGTATAGTAATAGAAACTTTTCTTTTAACTAATAATACGTCACTTCGATTTATTTCTGAAGCTGAAGGGCATTAATACGATATTTTAAAACGCTCGAAAATTTACTTGCTACCTCTTGAATTAGAGTTTCCTCTTTTTCTATTGTAATACTTGTTTTATTTAAATAAAACTTTGGAAAAAGTACCTATATCATAAAAGAGATATTTTGTGATAACTTTTCCATTATTTCTTTCGCTATAAATACATAAACGGAACACATTGCCAACTTGCCTCTTGTGCCAACGAGCCCCGGTCTCCCCTACTTGGTACGCGTACCGTACCAAACGGTCATATAACCTAGGCCATACTTTCGAAATACTTGCTAATTTTGCGAATTCACTATTTCCACTAAAATGCACAGCAGCTGTGGCTCGCATAATGTACATATTACATATAATTTAATGATAATATTTCATGGTCAATTGTCACTTTTATCACTCGGAAATGTGTCACCAATGTAAATATATAGCAGATATGTGTATATAAAATTATATAATTCTGTTGATTAAAACACAGTAAGTTTAATCTTTATATACTTTTTAAAGATCAAAATCATTGGTAACATATTTCATAGGAAATATGTCATTACAAAATATTTTACAGGAAATATATGTTAATGCTTTCTTCACGTTCTTTTTCACAACATATATTTACAAAATTAAAATAATAACTTTATATTATTTTGAACAAGAAATAAATTATGGTTTATATCACAGGTTTTGTATATTGGTCAGCAGTATATTGCCATCTCTAATAGTTGTTGTATCTAAGAAATTTATTAAATTGCTCTTTTCGGTTGCATATGCGTAAATTTCACAATCGAGGATGATAATTATTAAAGACATTTAGTATATGTTATTATAATTTTTTATTTGGAAATTATTGCAAAAATGTTATCGACGTATTTGTAAAAAATGGAAATCACAAAAATCTTATGATTTTAAGTAGCATGTCTCAAGGACATCCATTACAATGTCTGCAAGGATAGGTGAGAGAGAAGACCCCATGGGGCCTGCCAGAGAAATCTGTCCATTAAAATAAAAGTTTAGAAGATAAAACCAAATCGATAACGTATAAAGTCGGGGTAACCCAAAATGACCTGGAGACGCCGTCGGGAGATCCGGGAAGAGTTTTCTTTTCTGTATAAGCGTTCGAGTTCCCTGGAAACCTCTAGCAGGGAGATAGGGTTTGGAACGCGAAGGATGTTAAGTTCTGTCACACGGAAGATACGTGGTTCCACCTTCTTTCCTTTTAAAACTAATTTTTCGGGGATGTGAATAGTGCTATAACATTAATTAAGTGAGACAAAGTAATTTATCTCGGCACTGCTAATTTTCGTATTACTAATTTTAGTCACAAAGGAGGAGTTACAAAAGAGTAGGCCTCTTTTGTAACTCTTAACGACATCAGTTTCGTTATCGTTATATTTGCGTTGCGCAGATATTATATATGATAAAAAAGCAATATATAACGATAACGAAACTGTCTTTAAGAGTTACAGGAATCAGTTATCTTTAATGATATAACTTTTAGGTTTCGAAATAGCGTCATGTAGGTTGTTGTGAAGGAAACTGGCTATATATGTTGCGAAGAGGACTACCCACCGCGGAAACAATGATTCGCAACGGAAAACCGTTTTTATGAATCTTAATATGTCTTACACAAAACTAATCCTAGTTATAGCATTGCACCAAAAAGTCAAGAAACTAAAAAAATATTAAACATTAATCAGTGGAAGTAGTAGAAGAGAAATAACTAATAAATAATATAAATTAGAGAACTTACAGGTTTTGTGCGTCATGTTACAGTAAAACGTGACAATGTAAAAGATGAGTGTAGAAAACATGTCAATATCACTCGCAGGTTGGCTTGCTAACTTCTAAATCAATTTTTGTTTATTACAACTATAATTCTACCATCTACCGGGCTTACCGGCGAATATAGGCTTACAATGAGGTTGTTCTGCGAAACATCTTAATTATAAAGACTGATAATAAAATTATTTTCGTTCTATTATCAGTCTCTATAATTAAGATGTTCCGCAGAACAGCCACATTGTAAATCTATAACTTAGTTTACACTTGATAAACCCACAAACCATGGTCGAAACGTTGTGTATTTGAATATTATATTAATAAATGGCCAGTTGGGTCGAATTAAACCATCTGCTTTAGTCTTCGATAAAAATAGTAGTTTTCTATATTTAATTTTATATCTAATCTATGTTTACTATATATCTAAATTGCTCATAAAGCAAATGAGTGCGACATCATGTCACACGATGTCCCGTAATTCTGTCAGGTGCTCACTTAATCGCACTATGTTAATTTATATACCGGTAGATTTATGGGAATGTCACGGATTACCGGTGGAAATAATTATGTGTATCTCCTTAACGTGCAAGGAAGTAAATCAGAGGGGAAACGGTCGACCGGAAAAGGCTAAATTTTAGTCACCTCGCTGTGACGGCGAGTGATAAATAAACTGGTCACACACAAGTACTGTTCAGATTATTCCAATTTATTTTCGTATAATTAACGATAACCAATTTTGATAAATATTTAAGCTTCTTTTGTAAATAAGTTAACAAATAATCAGCTTGATTATATATAAACATATAAGAAATAGGAAATTACTTCCGTATTTCTCTCTCTCTCTCTCTCTCTCTCTCTCTCTCTCTCTCTCTCTCTCTCTCTCTCTCTCTCTCTCTCTCTCTCTCTCTCTCTCTCTCTCTCTCTCTCTCTCTCTCTCTCTCTCTCTCTCTCTCTCTCTCTCTCTCTCTCTCTCTGGACCTTAAGCGGGCGTTTGAGACTGTAGATAGAGAAAGACTGCTTGAAAAATTATACCAGTACGGAATTAGAGGAACTGTGTTACAATGGCTGCGATCATATTTAAGCAATAGAACACAAAAGATTAAGTTTAAGGGTAAATGGTCTAAACTTATTAAAACTCTATTAGGAGTTCCACAGGGATCGGTGTTGGGGCCCTTATTGTTTATTATTTACATAAATGATATAGTGAAAACTTGTTTAGGGGTAGGTAATGTAAAAATATTTGCGGATGATACATTGTTGTATGTGATAGGAGAAAGCTGTGCTGAGTTGGAAAGAAAAATGAATAGACAGTTTAAAATAGTAGAAGAATGGATGTGTAGAAATAAATTAAAACTGAATGCGAGTAAAACAAAAATGATGATAGTTCGGAGTATAAGAAAAAAGTTGAAAGGTAGCGTTATATTAAAGTGTAATGATGGATCAGTAATAGAATGCGTGGAAATAATGAAGTATTTGGGCTTCATTATCGATGATAAGCTGCGGTTGGAGGACCACTGTGACTATATGATAAAAAAGATAGGGAAAAAGACAAGTTTTTTAAATAGAATAGGTAAGGATATATCGGTATACTCCAGATGTCTTGTATATAAGGCAATTATAGCACCTCACTTTGAGTACTGTGCAACGCTATTAATTGGTATGGGTGAAACATTATTGAATAGGCTACAAGTTGCGCAAAATCGGGCTATGAGGATTGTACTTCAATGTGATCGACGTACTAAGGTAGACCAGATGCTGCAAGCACTCCAGTTTATGAATATAAAACAAAGATTGTTATATAATGTATGTATTTTTATTTATAAAATAATAAGAGGAATAATGCCTAGACAATTAGGTAACAAAATAGAAAGAGTAGGTAATGTGAGTAATAGACAAACAAGACAGGCTGACAATATTGTAGTGCGGTTTCGCAGAACGACGGGCGGGCAAAAGAGTTTATTCTATGATGGTCTAAATATGTACAACGCCCTACCGTTAGATGTAAGACAATGCGAAAGGATCGAACAATTTAAGCGGAAGCTAAAAATATTTATTGTACCTCGTGCAGAGGAATGATTGTAAGATCATGTGCTGTAAAATAGCCGAGAAGGCTAATAAAACTCAATTCTCTCTCTCTCTCTCTCTCTCTCTCTCTCTCTCTCTCTCTCTCTCTCTCTCTCTCTCTCTCTCTCTCTCTCTCTCTCTCTCTCTCTCTCTCTCTCTCTCTCTCTCTCTCTCTCTCTCTCTCTCTCTCTCTCTGCCACAATCGCTGCCACAATCGGTGACTGGTGACACAACGAATGCGCTTTTGCGTCAGCTTGTGGAGCAGATGAGGTTGTCCGAAGCCCGATCTGAGGCGCGATTTTCCTCTCTAGATGACAAACTCGATCAACTAAATAACTTGGCTAAAAGTGTCGACCGCAACAGCCAGCGTATCGCGGAATTGGAGCACCAGTGTGCCGCTCTCGCGAATGAAGTGCGCGATTTAAAGATCTGTTTAAAGAGCGACTTAAAGAACGAATTGACGAGTGAATTGGAAGTTGGAAGGCGACCTGAATAGCTCTCGTCTTCCGCGATCTCTTTCGTCTCGAGTCTCACGAACTTCCGATATTATCATTTCCGGGATACCAGGTTCTCTAACCGACACATCCGAACAGCTTGTTACTTGTGTTTTTCGCGCGCTGGGTACACCACAGCTTGTTTCCGATGTTCTTGAGACTCGAGAGGTGCGGGTTAGCAATGCGTCTGCGATGCATGATGTGGCGCCTAGCACTGTCTCCGCCTCTGTTCGTGCTGCTAAACCACGATCAATTATTGTCATACTTAAGTCGCGAGAGATTCGTGACTACATTCTTGGTGCTATGCGCCGCAAGCGTCGACTGACTGTCTGCGATGTTTTCTCTAGAGATGTCCCCGGGCACATTTATATTAATGAGCTACTTCCTACGCATGTTTATAATTTGTTACGCCGGACTCGTGAGAAGGCTAAACTGTTATCTTTTAAGCACGTATGGTGTAAAGATGCCCAGATCTCTGTCCGTAAAGACCATGGTCAATCTCCAATTCTTATCACTACTGAGACTGATTTAGCCGGGCTTCGGTGACTTGTCGATTCTGGCCCTATTCCGTTCACATGATTGTCTCGAAATTGCTCACTTCAATGCTTGCTCCCTTCCTGGAGTGAGAGCACGGCTGAGTTCCGTTGATTTTTATTTTCTCAGCATTATTTCAGTCATTAATACCGTCAACGAAATTTAGTTCTGAAGCATTTGCTGAGGTGGAAATGATTACCCTGGTGGAAATAATTTTACAACAGTTTACGTATTTCTATGAAAAATTACAATCTTCTACAATAAATCACAAATTTCTACAAATTTGTGAAAATTGTAGAAATTCATGGTAAATTGTAGTAAATTGTAATAAATTGTAGTAAGTTGTAAAAAGTAATAGAAAATTGTAACAACTTTTTTACGAACATTTTTATGAGACGTAGTAA
The DNA here is from genome assembly GCA_030770255.1 of Temnothorax ravouxi. Taxonomy (NCBI): domain Eukaryota; kingdom Metazoa; phylum Arthropoda; class Insecta; order Hymenoptera; family Formicidae; genus Temnothorax; species Temnothorax ravouxi. The sequence continues at coordinate 91,675 of JASTWP010000696.1, read as the reverse complement.
ATCGTAGAAGTTGTAGATTATTGTAAAAATCATAACTATTTACAACTATCTACAACATTCTGCGAATATTTTTTATGAGAACGTAGTAAATTGTAGAAGTTGTAGATTATTGTAAAAATCACAACTATTTACAACTTTCTACAACGTTCTAACAAAATTTTTTATAAAAATTGTAGTAATTTGTAGAAGTTGCAAATTATTGTAAAAATTACAACTATTTACAACTTTCTACAATATTCTAAAAATATTTTTATGATTAAATGTAAGATATAAACAAAGTATACTTGTCCCACTCTAACTTATATTGCATGAGTGTGCACTAGTTCAGCAGTGCAGGAATAGAAACAGATCTTATTGAAAGTTGTAGATTTCAGCATAGTCTGATGTAAAAATTGTCGAACATGTCGCATATTTAGTATATATTTATCCAATGAGAAGGCTGATGTCAAATCGACGTCAATTCAAAGTCGATTCACCGGAAACTCATCGACATCGAAATTAACATAAAAACAGGGTGCAAGTAGAAACTTGTACATTGCCTTCGTCATATTTTTTAAATAAGCAAGTAGAAACCTGCATTGCTTCCTCTATTTTCAGCCATAGTTATTTATATTTATTTATTTTGGCTTCCTCATAGAGGAAGCAATCAAAATTATGGACCTTTAACCGCATATAAAGCTGAATCTAATCAACCAAATCTTAAAGAATTATATATGAAATTGGGGAAGAAAAAACTGAAAAATATAATAAAATTAGAAATAGATCGATATCTCCAAATTTGCGGAAGTTAATGCATAAACATTTCTGCAAAAATTCAAAATCTTATTTTTTAAAAACCCTTTGATTATTAGCAATTTTTACTACTTTTATTATATTCTTCAGTTTTTTGTACCCCTATTTCATATATAATTTGTTTAGATTTGGTTGATTCGTTTTGGAATTATAAAAATTTCGGTAAAGGCACACACATACACACACACACACACGCACACACACACACACACATACATACAGACATTTTTTAAAATTGCAATTTTTCGACGTTTTAGAACATTCTGAACACATTCAGAAAAACAAAAAAAAATTTTTTTACGAAAACAAAGCTTCCTCTATGAGGAAGCAAAAATCAACTGATTTCAATCAAATTGTTTTGGCATCATCGATTCGATAGCAATTTTGTAAGAAATATATATATATATATTTATATATATATATCAGGGTGTCCCTGAATCCTTGGTACTTTTCTCAGATTTAGATAGAGCGAGCCAAACTGAGTCGAAAAGTCATGTACCATTTTGCAATTTTCGCAATAGTTTCTGAGTTATTAATGATTAAAAATCGCCGTATTAGCCCGCCCACCGCCAAATCCAAGCGCGCGGCGAGAAGCGGCCGCCCCGCGGTCGGCGCGCGGGCAGTTGTTTACTACAAGCGGCGATGATCACGCACGAGCGGCGCGTAACGCCGGGCCCCCGTCCTGAGCGATGATAGTTTCTCGCATTTTTTTAAATAGAAAGAAAATATTTTAACATAGAAAAATTTTTTGTGCGTACGTATGTACATACGTGTGTACATGCATACACAGGAAAATATCAATTGCACTGTTTTAAAAAGCGATTACTCAATTTATTTTTTTTTTTTTAGTAAGTAACGGTTGTCTTTAAGGAAAAATATTTTCTTGATAATAGTCTTAAAATGTACAAATTTTAGAAAGAGTCTTTATCATGTACTCGAAAGAAGAATTTATACTCCTTCAAAGAACATAATAAAATTTTATCGAATAAAAAATCAAAATTATAAATAAAGTAATATGAGGACCCTCGAGATTAAAATAGGAGAAATCAAGGCTGTGAGGGAGATGTCAGACGCAGATCACAGTGCGTAATATCAGAAATTTATTCGTCGTTTTGATACATTACATCGATCCGTACGTTTCGGTTCAGTTTTGAGCCATCTTCAGCGGTAGTTACAGAAATTAAGTTACACGTTCTCCGTACTGTATGGTGAGTGTACTGATTCCAAGTATCAGAAACATAGACCAATTGATTCATATCTGTAAATTTGTTTAATTAATGTTGAGATATTAAAAAGATCCCTTAGGAAATTCACCATTCGGTCTGAAAAACGTGGAATACAAAGCCATGTGCAATACTCTCTGCGAGAAGACGTGACGATCTTATCGACACGACACATGCACAGCAATGATATGAAAGATCTTGCAAGAAGAGGCATGTCGTAGGTCAACACACCGGCGAGGATTATAACAAAGCACGATTTGACACCGTCTCAAAATGACACGGATTTTTTGCATCATGCATATGTCACGGTTTTGAGCAAATTGTAATCCATGCTCATGAACTTTGGTCGTTGGCAAATCGGGGTTTTACTATTGATACATGCAATGTTGTGACGGTGTCAAATTGTGCTTTGTTATAATCCTCGCCGGTGTGTTGACCTACGACATGCCTCTTCTTGCAAGACCCTTCACATCATTGTGTGTCGTGTCGACAAGATCGTCAAGTCTCGCAGAGAGTATTCATTATGTACATGGCTCTGTATTCCACGTTTTTCAAGACAAATAGTGAGTTTCCTAAGGGATCTTTTTAATATCTCAACATTAATTGAACAAATTTACAGATATGGATCAATTAATTGGTCTATGTTTCTGATACTTTGAATCAGCAAACTCATCATACGGTACGGAGAACGTGTAACTTAACTTCTGTAACTACCGCTGAAGATGGCTCAAAGCTGAGCCGAAACGTACGAATCGATGTAATGTATCAAAACGACGAATAAATCAGTTATTTCTGATATTGCGCACTGTAATCTGCGTCTGACCCTCATAGTCTTGACTTCTCTTATCAAAATAATTAGCAAATTAAATTTTTGTTTTAATTTTATATTTTTAACTGAAGAACTGAATAATTAGAATTTAGAATATTATTTATTTTAAGTAATATTATCAAGAAAACATTTTTTGTAAAGATCATCGTTACTTAAAAAAAGAGAAAACTGAGTAACTGGTTGTCTTAGCATTAGAATGATATCTTTTTTGCGTGTGCGTATACGGCACGCCATTTTACTATTTAATATCATCATAAAAATTCTACCAAATTAAATTGATACTCAAAGAAAAGAAATTATTATTACGTCTAGACATACTTATAATTCATCGAATTATTATTAAGCTATAATTGAAAATGCAGAATTACAGTTATGTCTAGACAAAATATTAATTCTGAATTTATTTTACGTTATGACATAAAAAATTTTCGGGAATTAAAATTATGTGCATAATTGTAATTCCCGAATTTTACTTATGTACGCAATTTTAATACTTGAATTTCTATTATGTACACAATTGTAATTCTGGAATTACTTTTTTTTCTTTTAGTAAGTAACAGGGTTCTTTAAGAAATAATATTTTCTGGATAATTATCTTAAAATGTATTCATCACAAATTTTAGAAAAAGTCTTTATTATGTACTGGAAAAGAGAATTTATACTTTTTCAAAGAACATTATAAAATTTATAAGCGGTATTATTTGACCAAACTGACGTTGCGTATAATGTCGTACAATTACATTAATTCAATCCACATAACAGTTCTTCAATATTTATAATCATGGATCGCGATATAAGATCGCGAGCCAAAAAATAATTCAAAACAGAAGTCGTTTTTGTTCGACCCAACTGGCCAATAATTTATTAATTTCATAACGTTTCGGCTGCAATTTCAGCCCTTCTCAAGTGAATAATCACGCCATCAATCATCAATAACCGCATACAAAAAATCCATTACATTGCTGACATCGTGACCAAACTACGTCATGCATAGGGTAAACTCGGGTAAGATGGCCATATTGTTATTTCGACTAGTGCACGCACATAAACAACTGTAAATATTGATTATCTTTGAGACTGACTACAAAAATGCACTGTTTAGCCATTATTAGAGAAATTACAGCCACATGGGCCATCTTTTCCGTATGGCCATCATATCCGAGTTTACCCTACGTAAAGCTAAAAGGCGAAAAAACTAACGATAGTCAATAAGATAAAATAATCGCTCAGAAGTCATAAAATAAAAAATAAAAATTAAATAAAAATTGAAATAAATAAAAGTAAAAGGTGTACAAAAGTAAAAACAGCAACTTACATATTCTGTGCGTCAAAAAATAAGAACAGAAAAGGCATGGGACGAGAAGACATCGTAAGCCATCTTTGCGAACACATCCGTACAACGTGACAGTCGAAGTCATACTAAATGACCGACACAATAAACGCACAGAATATGTAAGCTGCTGTTTTTTGTACACCTTTTACTTTTATTTATTTCAATTTTTATTTAATTTTTATTTTTTATTTTATGACTTCTGAGCGATTATTTTATCTTATTGACTATCGTTAGTTTTTTCGCCTTTTAGCTTTACGTAGGGTAAACTCGGATATGATGGCCATACGGAAAAGATGGCCCATGTGGCTGTAATTTCTCTAATAATGGCTAAACAGTGCATTTTTGTAGTCAGTCTCAAAGATAATCAATATTTACAGTTGTTTATGTGCGTGCACTAGTCGAAATAACAATATGGCCATCTTACCCGAGTTTACCCTATGCATGACGTAGTTTGGTCACGATGTCAGCAATGTAATGGATTTTTTGTATGCGGTTATTGATGATTGATGGCGTGATTATTCACTTGAGAAGGGCTGAAATTGCAGCCGAAACGTTATGAAATTAATAAATTATTGGCCAGTTGGGTCGAACAAAAACGACTTCTGTTTTGAATTATTTTTTGGCTCGCGATCTTATATCGCGATCCATGATTATAAATATTGAAGAACTGTTATGTGGATTGAATTAATGTAATTGTACGACATTATACGCAACGTCAGTTTGGTCAAATAATACCGCTTATAAATTTTATAATGTTCTTTGAAAAAGTATAAATTCTCTTTTCCAGTACATAATAAAGACTTTTTCTAAAATTTGTGATGAATACATTTTAAGATAATTATCCAGAAAATATTATTTCTTAAAGAACCCTGTTACTTACTAAAAGAAAAAAAAGTAATTCCAGAATTACAATTGTGTACATAATAGAAATTCAAGTATTAAAATTGCGTACATAAGTAAAATTCGGGAATTACAATTATGCACATAATTTTAATTCCCGAAAATTTTTTATGTCATAACGTAAAATAAATTCAGAATTAATATTTTGTCTAGACATAACTGTAATTCTGCATTTTCAATTATAGCTTAATAATAATTCGATGAATTATAAGTATGTCTAGACGTAATAATAATTTCTTTTCTTTGAGTATCAATTTAATTTGGTAGAATTTTTATGATGATATTAAATAGTAAAATGGCGTGCCGTATACGCACACGCAAAAAAGATATCATTCTAATGCTAAGACAACCAGTTACTCAGTTTTCTCTTTTTTTAAGTAACGATGATCTTTACAAAAAATGTTTTCTTGATAATATTACTTAAAATAAATAATATTCTAAATTCTAATTATTCAGTTCTTCAGTTAAAAATATAAAATTAAAACAAAAATTTAATTTGCTAATTATTTTGATAAGAGAAGTCAAGACTATGAGGGTCAGACGCAGATTACAGTGCGCAATATCAGAAATAACTGATTTATTCGTCGTTTTGATACATTACATCGATTCGTACGTTTCGGCTCAGCTTTGAGCCATCTTCAGCGGTAGTTACAGAAGTTAAGTTACACGTTCTCCGTACCGTATGATGAGTTTGCTGATTCAAAGTATCAGAAACATAGACCAATTAATTGATCCATATCTGTAAATTTGTTCAATTAATGTTGAGATATTAAAAAGATCCCTTAGGAAACTCACTATTTGTCTTGAAAAACGTGGAATACAGAGCCATGTACATAATGAATACTCTCTGCGAGACTTGACGATCTTGTCGACACGACACACAATGATGTGAAGGGTCTTGCAAGAAGAGGCATGTCGTAGGTCAACACACCGGCGAGGATTATAACAAAGCACAATTTGACACCGTCACAACATTGCATGTATCAATAGTAAAACCCCGATTTGCCAACGACCAAAGTTCATGAGCATGGATTACAATTTGCTCAAAACCGTGACATATGCATGATGCAAAAAATCCGTGTCATTTTGAGACGGTGTCAAATCGTGCTTTGTTATAATCCTCGCCGGTGTGTTGACCTACGACATGCCTCTTCTTGCAAGATCTTTCATATCATTGCTGTGCATGTGTCGTGTCGATAAGATCGTCACGTCTTCTCGCAGAGAGTATTGCACATGGCTTTGTATTCCACGTTTTTCAGACCGAATGGTGAATTTCCTAAGGGATCTTTTTAATATCTCAACATTAATTAAACAAATTTACAGATATGAATCAATTGGTCTATGTTTCTGATACTTGGAATCAGTACACTCACCATACAGTACGGAGAACGTGTAACTTAATTTCTGTAACTACCGCTGAAGATGGCTCAAAACTGAACCGAAACGTACGGATCGATGTAATGTATCAAAACGACGAATAAATTTCTGATATTACGCACTGTGATCTGCGTCTGACATCTCCCTCACAGCCTTGATTTCTCCTATTTTAATCTCGAGGGTCCTCATATTACTTTATTTATAATTTTGATTTTTTATTCGATAAAATTTTATTATGTTCTTTGAAGGAGTATAAATTCTTCTTTCGAGTACATGATAAAGACTCTTTCTAAAATTTGTACATTTTAAGACTATTATCAAGAAAATATTTTTCCTTAAAGACAACCGTTACTTACTAAAAAAAAAAAATAAATTGAGTAATCGCTTTTTAAAACAGTGCAATTGATATTTTCCTGTGTATGCATGTACACACGTATGTACATACGTACGCACAAAAAATTTTTCTATGTTAAAATATTTTCTTTCTATTTAAAAAAATGCGAGAAACTATCATCGCTCAGGACGGGGGCCCGGCGTTACGCGCCGCTCGTGCGTGATCATCGCCGCTTGTAGTAAACAACTGCCCGCGCGCCGACCGCGGGGCGGCCGCTTCTCGCCGCGCGCTTGGATTTGGCGGTGGGCGGGCTAATACGGCGATTTTTAATCATTAATAACTCAGAAACTATTGCGAAAATTGCAAAATGGTACATGACTTTTCGACTCAGTTTGGCTCGCTCTATCTAAATCTGAGAAAAGTACCAAGGATTCAGGGACACCCTATATATATTCAACTAATAAATTGTTTCTGATCTTCGTTTTTTGGTTAAAATATTATATTCTGATATTAAACGAAAATCAGAAACAATTTATTGTCCAAAAAAGAATATAAAAAAAATATTTCGATGCGAAAAAGAAAACACTCATGAAAGATTTTTGAAATAAATAATTTTATAAAAATATTGAATTTTTATTTAAGACTACGAATAAATAAATAAATATATAAACGAAATTATAAAAAAAAATTATAAAAAAAAAAGCTGACACCTTCCGTACGTCTAGCGTCTGTTAACAATAAGTGTACCATATGTAGACAATACGAAACGTCTTCATCAATCAATGTTGTAGCACAGTGCGGAAGGTGACTGACTCAAGAGCCAGGGGTTTCAGGTTCAAATCCAGCGGTAGTAAGCAAATTTTCTAAGTATAATATAAATTTATTTAATTAAGCTTGCACGTAATCAAGATTTTCAGCAATAAAATAATATTCAACGAGAGAAATAAATTTTATATTTTATTTTGTAGTAAATAAAAGTCCAAAAAGTTGTAGTTATTCATAAAAATTTCTACGTAAATTTATGAAAAATTACAAACATGGCCCAAATCGCGTACTTTTGACGTAAAAATTACGTAAAAATAGCGTGAAAAGTTGTAATTATATTATAAGAAATTGTAGTTTTCGCATAATTTTTGCGTGAAAATTTATAAAATTATTTCCACCAGGGTAGTAATTGTTATTACTCTCTTTGCAATATAGTCATTATTATCTTATTGTTTCCGCTTTTGCTCACTGCTTTATTATAATTGTCTTATCTGTTCTGTATTTTTCTAGTTCTTACTTATTCCAATTTTTTTGTTTTTATTTTACTCTTGTTTACTTCATGTACATCCATGTATTTTTCATCATTTGCCTAAAGTCTTGACTATGGCATAATAAACAAACTCAAACTCAAAAAACTCTCTCTCTCTCTCTCTCTCTCTCTCTCTCTCTCTGCCAATTCCTTTCGTTGCTTAATCAGTGTAGCCTTTATTTTTCGCTTATTGTCTAACGCCGGTTCTACAATCAGTCGGATGTCGAAGTCGGATATCGGAACGCAGCCGATGGTCCAATAAGAGAATTTTTTTTTTAAACGAATTTTCCTCATTGGACCATCGGCTACGTTCAGATATCCGACTCCGACATACGACTGATTATAGAACCGGCTTAAGGAGGCTCTTACCCGGCTGCTCTAATCAATGTAGCAACCAAAAAATTATCATCAATAATTGGTTATAAAATTATCGAAAATTAAATAAAAAAATAAATAATGATTTTTACATAGTGTAAGAGTAAGTTATATGTTCTATTAGTGTAAATATTAAAATTTATACAATAAGTCAGTTGACTACGTCAGTGCTAAAGAGCAGATAACATGCGCGTGTTACAACGTCGTCTGCAGCAGCAGTCTGTAGCTAAGTGAAGTGTAGCCGTGTAGCGTTGTAGCGATTGATGCAATGAAGAGATGGAGCCAAAAGAAAGATATAACGTGAGAATGCTGAGAGGGAAAATGAAAGGAAAATTCGCGAAAATAAAGGTTGTCAATGCGCGAGAGAATAATTATGCCGCTACCATACAGCGCAGAGAAAAGACATGTGCAAGTGAGGTTAGAAAGAATAATTGTATAATACACCATTTGAAACTTCGCGCGATTTTGACACTCGGAAGATCATTCACCTAACCTCTCGTACGTCATATTAAAACTACAATATCTTTCATAACTCATCGTCAACACCAAGTTTTCTTCTTATCATTAGAAAGATTATTATTTTAACTACAATTCCTTAGTTTTTTGTTTACCTGGCTCGCAAACTTGCCAAGAAAATACATCACTTCCGGTAAAAATTTTAGTGTTTACCATATGCCCTGTGTTAAAAATGCAAATTTCAATACTGATATTATTAACATTTTTATCGTCAACCTAGGCTAAAAATGTTGGGCATCGGTTCGTTGTGGTTCACTTTACAACATATGTTAATTTCATAAAGATCTGTCGTATTATGATCGAGGTAAGAGCCTCCTTAACGGTTGTCAAGTAAAATATCTATTCAACTCAGTATCTTGCAATGTAAAAAAGTGGAGGTGTATGTTTGCTTAAAATTAATTAGAACAGGTGTACAAATGGATCCTTAAATGCTGAACACTCGAGATCCGTACAGTTTCACATCATTGGATTTTCGGGAGTGGGATGTTTATAACGTTCGATATCCTTATCATAATTTCTGGACCCTCAAAGGTCATTCAAGATGCATAAAATTCTCTTGGATCTTTATAATTTCGAATATCCTGACGATTTTCGCACTTATAATAAAAAGCGTAGTAAACATCGATACACATTTATCCCGCGTATCCACTAAATACAGTTGGTAAGCAATTTATATTAATCACAATACAATGCTGATAACTTAGCACTAGTGACGCATTTAGCCGATCGCATTTAGCATAAAATTTTGCGTATAGTCATATTCGATCGTCGGTATGACAGACTGAACGAATTTCAGAAATATTATAAGGTACATGTGTACTCCTAATTCTCCACCGCCCTCCATCACCGTCTCCATGATTTTCTTCATCACTTCAGCGTGCCTGCACAAACAATGAATCGTTTAATCATCTATCAAAATTCGTGAATCTAACGAATTTTGGTCGGATACTCTTTTTCGCCCTTTTACCTGCAGGGATGAACAGAAGCCATAGGAGGACCAGGCATGTGCGGGTGGGTCTCCATCGTGACCGTCTTTTTAGCATGGTCTTGACTAACATCTTCGTACATCTCTTCTGCGCTAAGCGGTTTCCGATTCTAATGATAAAATAATTAGTATAGTGGAAGAAGATGCAATCATTCAAAGATTTAAGAAACCAGGAAGAAATAAATATGCATCTTACCTCATTGTATCCAAACAACCATAATCTGGGTGTTTGATAATATTTATCGTATGTAATGTACAAGTCATAGGTGCGAGTACGAATAATCTCTCCCTCCGTAAACGAGTCCCGCTTCTCGTGGCTAGTTTTCTTAGAGCTTTCCGTCGCCGCGTGCTATAAGGAAAATCGATTTCTACAATTATTAATTCAGGATTTCTCCTTCTGTAGATTTGTGTTTGCTACCTTATCCTGCTCATCCAGCATGCCGCTGATTTCGAAGGCCTCCATATCAGCGGCGTCCTCGTCATCCTCATCCTCGTCCGCATTGTCTTGAGATGACTCCCCCAGCGACTCTTCCAGTGCCATTTCCGTCACTCTTTCATCCAGACCAGCGACACTGGCGTAATGATGGGTGTCTACCCAACCGCCTTCAGAATCGTCAGCTTCTATAATACATTCTTGCTCGTTGCTGTATTCCATCTACAAATGCAGAATAAACGATATTATTATATACAAACTAAAAAGAGAAAATTGCATGCTACTTATGTAAGCATGATGTTACCTGCTTACATCGACGCGTGCAAGGAACATTACGAGTCAGCAGGAACTGTTTGCCTTTTGGTAAGTAAGACTTTGCCCTATCCTCGTCGCCGGTTGCCCACTGCCACGTGGGACAATGATGCACCAAATGGTCGCCGGCTGCTACAAATTCCTCTGGTGTCAAAACACCCGTCTCTCGGAATTTGCTTTCCTTAAAAAAGAACCGTGCATTTTTACATGAATATAGAATGTCCAATAAATCACAATGCAACGATAAAGCTATGTAAAAAAAATCAATAAAAATTATATTATAGTCAAATCTGTTATAAACAAATTTTGTAAAGTGCCTGCTACAAAATTAAATCAATAGTTTTACACAATTTTTCACATAAGTACCGAATGTCCGATAAATCACGAAGCAATCGACGAAAAAGTGTTATGTAAAAGAAATCGATAAAAACTATCCAGATAGCTAAATCTGCCGAAAATTAATTTTGTAAAGTACAAATTTTATCGGCAGAATACTAACAGAATGATAGATTGACTCCAGAAACCAAGCAAAACCTATCATATTGTCGCCATTTAAATAATCATCCGTTTAAATGGTTACAAACTGATAAATTTTGTTTGGTTTTTACTAAAAATCTACTGTCAAATTATGTCAATACGACACGAGCCTAGGCTGTGGCATAATCCGGCAGATTGACATCAACTGTGTCTGTAACTGCAAATGCTGGCAAACTAGTGGCATACTCCCAGGTAGCCAAACCAACGCAGACAGATTCTCAGCAGAGCTCAGAGCCTGCAGTAAATTTTTAAAAATGTCTGAAAGGCAACCACACAGAGGCTGCTCTATCAGACGATGTGGTCAAACTGTTTCCAGAAAGACAGAACCTGCTGACAGGCAATATAAGCAGATTAACAGCAGAAATTGTAGAAATCATCCAATCTGCTCATATTGCCTCTCAGTAGGCTCTATCTGCATGGTTTCTGCTGCCAATCTGCTGTCTAATTATGTTAGCAGACTCTGCTGGAAGAACATGAGTTCTGAATGCAGTTGATGTCAGTTTGCTGACATGTCTTTTAATGTTACTAATCTGCTAACATACTGCTATGATTTTGCTTACTGGAGCTGTTACCACTGTACTTTAATGAATACAGAGTGACTTTTTTATCGGTTGTATAATCTTCGAGAAGTAAAGAGTATCTATATCTTGCATATTTTATTCGTTTCTCTATTTCTTTTTTTTCATTAGTTACATCAAATTTCCTGTGCATCTTCCTTCATTGTTCGGCACTAATCAAACCAAAATATCTAATCTACTCCAAATTATCAACGTGCAATTTCCGGTGCAGCAAGTGAATGGAAATTACCTTCAGCACCGGCGTCAAGTATTCAGCGACGCCCAGCGCAGTGCCCTTCACGGAATTTATTACACTTTGCATTGTGTTGATGATTCGTTCGCGGCGATATCAGAGAGAGAAAGAGCTACACACACACACACACACACGCAGCACACAGACAGGCAGACTGACAGACTGTATCTGTCAGGCTGTGCGAAAGAAAGACAGAGAGAAAGAGAGAAAAACAGCAATGTTGCTCAGCGGAGTCTCATCCCAGTCTACGATGAAAGAGCTTTTCCTTCCTGCGTCGCGATGCCCGCTCGTCGTTCGCTCTTTCCCGACTCGCCGGATCGATTCGCGTTCGAACGAAGTGGCACGCAAACCTCGTCCGACAGGTGACCACAGCAAACCGCGGGACGCGAAAAATCGGTAGATAGACGATGGACGCGCGGTCGGACGACGGACGTCGCCGCAGCGAGCTGGACGGGGGCTGGACCTCCTAGGGATTTGAGGAATCAGGCGAGCTTTCCCCGAGCGGCGAAAAAATCCCGACGCTCCCACTCGAGATAAGTCGCGCAGATCCGCGAGGATCAGCGAGGATGGCACGTGAGCTTCACGCGTGCCTCGTCCGCTACTTCGCGCGTCTAGAAAAGTTGGACGACAAGTGGAGGGAATTGTCGAGGACGGCCGAGAAACCGCTCAAGGCTCTCGCTAATCAAACGGAGCAATTGCGTCATGTCACGAAGTAAGTGGACAACAAGTGGCGATGGCGACCCTTGATCGCGCGACAATTTTCTTACCGCGACTCGGACGAGAGCAGGCCAGGTGGCGTGACTCGTGACTGTCGGTTTTAAATCCCAAAAACCTGGGATCCCTCGATCCCTGCTAGGAGTCGATTGGGTCTGTTTTCTATTGAACTAACTGCACTAGTTCAGAGTTTATCTTTTTCCTTCCAATGTGAAGTAAAAAAGATAAATTCTGAACTAGTGCAGCCAGTTCAGCAATCTTTTCGATAAAAAGTGGATGTACAATATATATATAGCACGGACATGAACCAAATCAACCAAATTGACCGACAGTATCGAAAAGTGCAGGCCCGGGGACTGCAGGGGATGTATGGCGTTTACGGCGTCCCACGAAAATCGTCAGCATTGTCAGCATTGTTCTTCTCAGGCTTCTTTCTGCCTGTACGCGACATGATAGCAAGAAAAGAACACTTGCTTCAGAAATTTATAACTTTGTTCAAAGCATATCAATTTTAATTCTGCAAAATGGAAAATACTTCTGAAAGTAAGTAGAATTTATGTATGCATTTAAAAAATCATAATTATAAAGAGTGTAATACAAAAATTTAGTAATATTCTTTTATGAAAATAATTTTGCAGCGATTTTAAAGACATCAACAAGGTTAAATGGTCATTCCTTTTCAGAATTCACATCTTTCGGTGATAGGTCTAAGCGAGGGAAGACCATGGTTAAGTTCAGAAGGATTCTCATATGCTACTCAAATGAGCCTTCGTGCGTCAGGCAAAGTAGACGCTGCAAAAGTTGTGAAGGATGTGACATTGAGGAGTTCAACGAAAGCTGCAAAGTACAGACGATCTATGGAACCAATTTTAGAAACAACTCTTTCAAGCGATTCTGCTCTTTTACTTTCAATTGAACAAAAATTATCAAAGAGTCATCAGTAACAAGGACTGCGAGCTGTAAGCAAAGAAAATAATTGTGAATTGTATCCACCACACAGGCTGTATTACAAGCTAAGCAGAAATGTTATCCATCTAAAACGGATATTACAATAACAGATTGCAGTGCTGAAATGAAATTGCAGGCCTTACTGGATCATACTGTTGAACGAATTTTGCTTACCCAAAATGACGTCATTAAAAGTTCGACTCCTGAAAACGTTAGTAATATGACTTTGACTTGTAAATGGTTGTGATGAAACCTCTAGACAACGTGTGTACAAGCAGAAATTTAATAGTGATGATAAAAGTCAATCAAGTGATGATGAAAGTGATGATAGCATGGTTCTACTTAGATCAATACTACTTATTAAGAAGGATAGTGATAAAACTCATCATTCAACAACTTCACTTGTACCACTATAGCTCATATCTATTAATTCAAGAACAAAAGCAGAAATCGTGGTTTGGAAAAATCCGAGACCTTTATCTCATCGATTTTGTAGGCCAATAAGACTACAATTTATCCATGAAAATACGCAGGACACTGTAAGAAAAGCAGAATACGTCAAAGAACAAGAAAAAAACTTGTTCCTTTTGAAACGATTTTAGACGGGAAAGACATTTCCGTTTTTCACAAACTTGCGTTTACAATGGTAGATGGTGAAGTATGTAACGCAATTATTTTTACTTCGGATGAAGCTTAACGTTGTTTTTTATGTCAAGCAATATTAAAACAATTTAATGATATCTATGCAATTTTAGACAAAGAGGTTATAGTTAAAATAATTTATGTTTTGGAATGTCAACACTACACATATGGATTTGTTTTTTTAAATGTTGTTTGCACTGCACTTATCTTACAAACTTGACCTAAAGAAGTGGCAAGCGTGCTCTGAAGAAGAAAAAAAGGTGACAGAAAACCACAAAAAAATATGCAAAAGGGGTTCCGTTTACAACTAGGATTCATGGTTGATCAACTGAAAGCTGGATCTGGAAGCTCCAATGATGGAAATACAGCTCGGCGTTTTTTCGAAAACTCAATTATCTCTACTTTAATAACAGGAGTTAATGAAAATTTAATCAAACGGTTCCATGTTATTTTGCAGTTAATATCAAGTGGCTATGAAATAAATGCTGAAAAATTTCAGGAGTATGCCTTAAAAACAGCAAGAAAATTTGTTGAATTGTATCCGTGGTATTATATGTCTACTTCGGTGCACAAAATTTTAATTTATGGACCACAAATTATTGCTTCTGCATTATTATCAATCGGGCAACTGTCTGAAGATGCTCAAGAAGCATCATATAAATATACTAAAAGGTTTCGTGAAGACTTGTCGCAAAAAAGTTCTCGAGTTAAAGACATGAAAGATATGTTTTTGCGACTATTAGTTACATCTGATCCGTACATTTCGCGTTTGAGAAAATGGCCAGAAAAAAATTAAAAGGTTTGACGCCAGAAGCAGTAGATCTCTGTTAGTTCCGCCTGCAGATACAGCGACAATGCCAGGAGTAAGTCCCAAAAGTTGCACAGTTGATAATGAAGATACATCTGACGAGGATTCTGGATGATTTAGGATGACAGATAATGATGAATAAATGATAGATGAAATTTATACAGTTTTTTAATAAAAGCAATTTTGTTATCAACCATTTTAATTTTTAATTCAGTTTTTTATATCCTTAAAACAATTTCAAACACACACACATATATTTTATTAATCTTAGATTCATAAGCAGCAACCTCAAAAACCTCTAAATATCAAATTTTGGGAAAATCTGACATTTTTTAAATATATACGTCCTCCATAGTAAAGCCATCTTATTTTTTATAATTTTGACTTTTGATTCGTAATCAGCGACCTCGAAAACCTTAGTATATCAATTTTCATTTAAATTGAAGAACGCCTTCATATTTTTGCCAGGTTTTTGGGATTTGAGATCATTGTGTGTCGCAGCGAAGTGGAGATGAACGATGTTGAAAAGATAAATATCGAAGTCCAGATAATTTGTTTCGAGATTTTTCATAATCAATAACATCTTAAAAATATCAATGATAATCGATTGATTCGTATAATTTTATTTTTATAACTATTTAATATTGAAGTAACAAAGTTTTAGGTGACTTCGATTAAATTTGATTACTTTAATCACCGATTAATTAAATCGGATTCAGCGTTTATAACAAAATTTCTAACATTTGTTCTTAATCTGATTTTTTTCCACATTCATAAGTTACAAGAAATAAATAATTTTATCCACGATTATGTTTAAGCAAAGTTTCTATCTACATAATTCATTATTTTAACGTTCGTTATTCTAATATTTTATCTATTTACAATCTCGTTCTTAATCTTTTTCTTATATTACACGGTAAAAGCTGTAATAATATTCTATTCACGGAATAATATAGGTATTGCTTGATAATCTTATTACTGATTAAGTTTGTTACTGATTAGAGTTGAAGTCATTCTAAGCTCAGATACAATAAGCAAGAATAAAGAACAAGAAATCAAACATTGAAAACAGAGAGGAAGGAATAAACATAAGAAAATTAAGAACTTAAGGGTCGACAGGAGAGTAACACTACCGACCTCTGTCGGGTTGCTTAGCTGCGAGTCCGTATTTTATTTATTATAAATTTTTTAAGAGCCAAAATGGAAAATCCGGCTATGTACCAGCTTGCGGCTGATCTTACTGATTAAAACGAGCATAAGTTTAATGAGATTCGTTACTTAATTTGGCTAAACTTTGGGATAGCCGTTCCTAAGCAGCTTTGCAGGCTTGCTTAGAGCTGCAAAGCTGCTTAGGAACGGCTATCCCAAAGTTTAGCCAAATTAATTAACGAATCTCATTAAACTTATGCTCGTTTTAATCAGTAAGATCAGCCGCAAGCTGGTACATAACCGGATTTTCCATTTTGGCTCTTAAAAAATTTATAATAAATAAAATACGGACTCGCAGCTAAGCAACCCGACAGAGGTCGGTAGTGTTACTCCTGTCG
Organism: Temnothorax ravouxi; assembly: GCA_030770255.1. Classification (NCBI taxonomy): domain Eukaryota; kingdom Metazoa; phylum Arthropoda; class Insecta; order Hymenoptera; family Formicidae; genus Temnothorax; species Temnothorax ravouxi. The sequence continues at coordinate 74,966 of JASTWP010000696.1, read as the reverse complement.
ACCCTTAACATATAGGAAGTCATACCTTCGATAAAGAAACAAATTTAAATAATCATCGTACGTTCATTAGTCTGTAATAATAAAATTAATAAAATTTAGTAACGTCGAGTAAAAAACTTATTAATACAGGGTTTAATCCTTTAAAGTAATTTAACAACATTAGGAAACTAATCTACTTGGAGCATCGATTAATCAGTCGATTTTTCTGTTTCTACAGTGAAAAAATAGACGGGACGGAAGATAGTGTAGATCGAGAAACGCGGGGAAGATTGATATTTAAAATTCTCATGAGCCTCGAGGAAGAAATCGCGCTCCTCTCGGACATTTTGACACAGCTTAATGACGCTAATCAGGTATTATCTTTATTCCGCGAGTAAAAATGAAAAACGCCGACGTTCAAATTTATTAATTTCAGGATTTGAAGAACCATTTGATTAATTTGGAAAATGCCAGAAGCAAAGTGTCTTTGAAGGACGAAACGATGCAAGAATTAATCAAGGGGACACCTTACCGACCGACGCTCCAGTTGCTCCTGCAGTGGGCCGTGGAGGGCTACCAGTTCTTCCATAATATGTATGTAATCATCCTTTTAAAAACGACCGACAGTGCGATTATTTTGATATAATTTACCATATGTTACGTGTGCTTGTTTTAGGTATCTCCGTATTAGCGATTGCATGAAATCAATTAACTACAAGGTAGAGGAGACCGTTGACAATCTGATCTCTTCTTTCACGGAAGAGAAGCGCGGGAGGAAGAATATAAATAGTAGGTATAATTGATGTCTTCATCCCTGCCTAATGAAGCCGTTAAAAAAGTATATGTACGTAACATGTATGATTATAGCTCAAGATATGCGAATATACATAGCTTGATGTAACGCCGCGCTTTTGTTTTATTCCTATCACTCGCTATACCTCGATTTTCACGTCTACCATTGTTATCGTTACATACATGCGGTAGTGATTAAAATCATATCTTTGATCGCTATTTCAAAGTGGAGTACATCGAATTTGCGATCGCTTCGAGCGTACACGGCACACTCCCTCACAAATATTGAAGTTCAGTTATTCAAATATATGTAGGAAGATATAGATCTTGCATATCTTCTTGGTAGGAAGATTTAACGAAAACTGTATGTTTTAGGGATTCTTGCTTTTACGCAATTTCTAGCTGAGGAGACCCTACATTAGTGAAGATATATGGATTCAGTAGGAGCAAAGAAATTTAAATGGATAAAACTATGTAATTGCGCAGATATTTTATATACATTGATAAATAACTATAGTCTCTCTCTCTAGTTTTATAATAAATATTTTTCGTTATACAAAGAATAGTGTAGTTAATTACCGAGGTAATCCAAATAATCCAAATTAATTTCCACGTATTTTAATTTCTTGTACAATCGCTATTCTAATTTCAACCATCGTGTTTGCATAAGAGTAATCTTTTAATTTTATATGTTAATTTTATATGTAAGTTTAAATATATATACTTCGTGTATATACAATGTTGCGATTTACACGTTAAGTTCCAGGGTAACGATAAATCATGACCTGTCCCTTTCGCTCTCTCCCTACCCCCGGTGTCTTCCTCTCGGAGGACTCGCACGCGGTTTCGCGTTCCCCGAAACCCCCGAGAGAGAATCGCGGGCGAAAGAGAGAGAGGCGTCGAGGCGCCGGCGCCAGCTATTGATTCTCTTGGATATATCCGTGCTTTCAAAAGTTACCATCACCAGCGCACACGGGGGTGTCACCAGTGGCGAACTGCTCCTCGACCACGGACAAGGTCCTCGCGCGTTTCCCCCTTTGGTCCCCGGCAGGTGGGTAAGAATTCCGCTTTCTCGGCGTTTCTGCTCGTGTCGAAATACGCGAACGATCGTGGACGATTCCACGGATGTTTCCTTCTCATGACAGAACGTATACGTGCATCCGAATAAAGCTGTCTCGAGATACTTACGCGAAGGAAGGAATCCGGGTTTTCTGTGTCAATCGTTAATACGTACGACGAAATGGAAGACAAGGGTGTTTTTTGACATATGTATCGAGAGGCTACAATATACATATACATATATATTTATTTTATTAAAATTGCATATTTTCTTCCCTCTCACAGATGTGCGTAGAAATTTTAATAAAACTTGCGTCTGTGCACGCGCACTGGGACATGCACTTACGTCAAAGCAAAAATCAATTTCCAATGAGGTTTTTATTCGATTTTTCCGCGTACAAGGGGTATATACGCAAGTTTACGTAGACACGTGTGTAATTTGGAAGTATATGTGCGCTCGATTGTGATCGACACCTGTGTGAGAGAATATATATATTTTTTATATATGTATATACATATATATACATACATATCAATATAAGTTGAACCTATGAGAATGTCGCATGCACATATGGACAACTTCCGTACGAGAGAATTAAATTTGACTAATTAAACAACGAACTAAATTCACGTGAACATGTGTTGCGATGACTAAAAATAGCGCATTACTGACACACCATAGTTGTTTAATCTTAATATAAACTTAATATAAACTTCTCTTTCTATAATTATTTATATAACATAGATACGTTTATAATATATTACACTAATGTATGGCACGCTGTTTTGCTATTTAATACTATCATAAAAATTCTACCAAATTAAATTGATACTCAAAGAAAAGAAATTATTTTATGTCTAGACATATTTATAATTCATCGAATTATTATTTAGCTATTACATAAATGAAAATGCAGAATTAAAATTATGTCTAGACAAAATATTAATTCTGGAATTATTTTATGTTATAACATAAAATTTTTTCGGAAATTAAAATTATGCACATAATTGTAATTGCCGATTTTGTATTATGTACATAATTTTAATTCTAGAATTTTTATTATGTACATAAATTTAATTTTATAATTTTTATGTACATAATTTTAATTCTTGAATTTCCATTATGTACATAATTTTAATTTTTGAATTTCTATTATGTACATAATTTTAATTCTTGAATTTTTATTATGTACATAAATTTAATTTTATAATTTTTATGTACATAATTTTAATTCTTGAATTTCCATTATGTACATAATTTTAATTCTTGAATTTCTATTATGTACATAATTTTAATTCTTGAATTTCTCTTATGTACATAATTTTAATTCTTGAATTTCAATTATGTACATAATTTTAATTCTTGAATTTCTATTATGTACATAATTTTAATTCTTGAATTTCCATTATGTACATAATTTTAATTCTTGAATTTCCATTATGTACATAATTTTAATTCTTGAATTTCAATTATGTACATAATTTTAATTCTTGAATTTCTATTATGTACATAATTTTAATTCCCGAATTTTTATGCACATAATTTTAATTCTTGAATTCTTATGTACATAATTTTAATTATTGAATTTCTATTATGTACATAATTTTAATTCTTGAATTTTAATTATGTACATAATTTTAATTCTTAAATTTTTATGTAGAGACATAATTTTAATTATTGAATTTTTATTATGTACATAATGGAAATTCAAGAATTAAAATTATGTACATATTAAAAATTCAAGAATTAAAATTATGTACATAATAAAAATTCAGGAATTAAAATTATGTACATAATGGAAATTCAAGAATTAAAATTATGTACATAATAAAAATTTAAGAATTAAAATTATGTACATAATAAAAATTCAAGAATTAAAATTATGTACATAATGGAAATTCTCAATAAATATTATGTTTTAACATAATAAAAATTTCTTTCAATTTAAAATTTTATATGAAATCTAGGATTGAAATGATAGTAGCACGTAATTCTAATTTTTAATTTTTATTATGTCATAGCATATTTTTATTCACTGAAATTCTATTAACTATGACATAATTTTAATTCGTGAATTTTTATTATGTTGTAGCATAATTTTAATTTACTGAATTACTATGATAGCTTACATAATTTATATTTCTGCAATTATTATTATGTTACAACATAATAAAAATACATTAATATTATCTCATGACATAATAAAAATGAATTAAAATTATGTCTTGACATAAAAATAATTCGACATATAAACTGTACCACACTCTATGTATGGCACGCCGTTTTGCTATTTATTCATAAAATTTTTATTTTGAATTAATTTTACGTGAATACATAATTTTAATTCATTTTTATTATGTTATGACATAATAAAAATGGTTCCGAAAAACTATCTACTTCAATTTAAATCAATTACTGAATTTTTATTTTAGATTACAAAATCCTATTAATAAATAGCAAAACGGCGTGCCATACTAATGTGACATTAATTTATATTATCACAAATATATTACATTCCTAGGAAAATTTGTAACTTCTTTCATAAACAATTTTTATTAGTCATTTTGCTTAGCATTCACTTGTATCTCTTCAAGTAATTATTTCAATTCTTTTCTTGGTAGGATGAAGCTCTTAGACCTTTTCGTTTAATGAAAATTGAATTTGAAAAAGACTAAAACGAGAAGAAATGGCGAATACGGCTCATCTCGTTCGCCGGCAAAGCTCCCGCGACTTAAAGCCCCAAAAAAGCATCGATAAGCTTGAGATGAAAGAGATGCGTGGTAGATTAATGGTGGATAATCGAAAGAACGTCGCCACTGCCAATTACGGGGCCACTAATGCGGCCTTTGAAGATACCAGTCCTAACAAGGTACATGTCAATTTATGTTCACCCCTGCAAATCACGTTGAATAAATTTTAATGAAAATCCGCAAATCCGTAGGGCAAAATAGGAAACGGCCCCGGCAACAATGACGGCAAGGCGACTTTCCGACCGGAAGCGGGCGAAGATGAGCGTGAAAATTGGGATAGCAAGCTCACATTTCTCCTGGCGACCGTAGGATACGCGGTGGGCCTTGGAAACGTATGGCGGTTCCCCTATCTGGCACAGAAGAACGGCGGAGGTGCGTTTGCTTCATTCAGAGTGCTTAGAATTTAAAAAAAATTGTAAGCACAATCTAATGTTTCTAATGTTCGTAGGAGCTTTTCTAATCCCTTATTTTGTGATGTTGGCCATTGAGGGTATTCCTATATTTTATCTGGAATTGGCCATCGGTCAGAGACTGAGAAAGGGCGCTATCGGAGTGTGGAATCAGGTGAGTAGAATATAGAAGTCTATTGTTTATGAATAGATTGAAGCGAATACTTGAAAATATGAGTTTTCTATTGTATCTCTTTCTCAAAAGGTATCCCCGTATATGAGCGGTATCGGAATCAGTAGCGCCGTAGTCTCCTTCAACGTGGCTCTTTACTATAATACAATTATCGCTTGGTGCCTATTTTATTTCGTTCAGGTAATGATCTGTCTTAATTTCATTCATTGACATATCGCGCGGATCACTCACGGAAAACTAAATCTGTTCACAGAGTTTCCAATCGCAGCTACCTTGGGCGGAGTGTCCCAATAAGTACTTTCGGAATGGATCTTACGCGCCTGAACCTGAGTGTTTGGTAACGCCAAAATTTAATTACAATACAATATGAATTATTCCATCGCATGTGTGCATGCGCGCGCGCATTAAGTTCGCCTTCGTTTATAACGCGAGGCTCGGTCAACAGATCAGCAGTCCTACGCAATATTTCTGGTATCGAACCACCCTGACGATATCCAAGGACATCAATACACCGGAAGTGTTTAATTGGAAAATCGCTCTGGCGCTAATTATCGCCTGGATCCTCGTCTACATGTGCATGATTAAGGGTATCGCATCCTCAGGCAAAGTATGGGAGACTCTCATAGCCGAAATTAGTTATCAATCCTTCAAATAATCATTCTGACTTCTTTAGGTCGTATACGTGACCGCCACGTTTCCGTATATCGTCCTAATCATTTTCTTCTTCCGAGGTGTGACGTTGCCTGGTATGTCGGACGGTCTGCGGCATCTCTTCACGCCAAAAGTGCGTTCTCACAATTTTCTTTCTACATCAGAGTTATTAATAAACAAAGAAACGCTTAGAAAAGTTCAAATAAGTATCTGATTCGCTTTTGCGTTTCAGTGGTGGACGTTGACCGATCCTGTAGTCTGGCTGGAAGCTGGAACGCAAATCTTCTTCTCCCTAGGCCTAGCTTTCGGCGGTCTAATAGCATTCTCTTCGTACAATCCTGTGAACAATAACTGTTACCGCGACGCCATCATGGTCAGCCTGACGAATTGCTTCACGTCCATGTTCGCGGGAATCGTCGTCTTCTCAATCATAGGTACGTGTGATTCTTTTTTCCGAAATTTCTGATTCCTATGTTTCTGATCCCGTTTGAACAGGGTTCAAGGCTACCATGGTTTACGAACAATGCTTAGCAGAAAAGAATAGCACGTTGATCAGTATATTCGGCCAAGCCGATAAAATACCCGAAGATATTCCGATTGCTGGCACGCTGCTGAATATCACGAATGGCAACGGATCGCTGGACAATTTGATAATGCCGGAACTGCCTGTGTGCGACTTGGAGAAGGAGTTGGATAACGTGAGTATAAAAGTGAATTGAAGCTTACGTAAATCACGAATAACGTTAATCATAATGATTACAGTCGGCAGCGGGCACAGGCTTGGCGTTTATCATCTTCACCGAGGCGATCAATCAGTTTCCTGGTGCTCAATTCTGGTCGGTATTGTTCTTCCTGATGCTGTTCACGTTGGGAATCGATTCTCAGTTTGGTACTTTGGAAGGTGTTGTCACCAGCATCGTCGATCTGAAGCTCTTCCCGAATTTGAGAAAGGAGATTCTGACGGGTACTTCTTGCAGTAGTAAAAAGAATAGTGAAAAAAGTTACGGATCATAATTTCGACTTTGTGCGCAGGTGTGATTTGTTTGGTATGCTGCATTATCTCTATGGCCTTCGCTCATGGAGCTGGCAGTTACGTCTTCGTGCTGTTCGACAATTTCAGCGGAAACTTCCCACTGCTCATAATCGCGCTCTTCGAATGTATAGGAGTGTCCTATGTCTATGGTTTGAAAAGGTGAGCACAGAAGAAGCTTCAGGATTTTGGATCGGAGATGTGTATATCAGCGTGTTGCAATAATTCCAGATTCGCTGACGACATCGAACTAATGACTGGTAATCGACCTGGCCTCTATTGGTTAATATGTTGGAAGTACCTCAGTCCATTGGCGATGTTGAGTATTCTGGTCGCGTCCTTCGTCGAGATATTTTTCGAAGGAAGCGGTTATCCGGCCTGGGTAGCGAGTAAAGGTGTTACGGAAAGACACGACTGGCCCGTTTGGGCTCTAGTCCTTATAGCTATTCTCATTCTTACTTCTGTTCTATGGATACCCGCAGTCGCTATTTGCAGGTTGGCATTAGTCTCTTAATATTAATTATAATATTTTTTAATACTAATCAATACTGTATTTTACTTTACGTGCATTTTATATCAATTCTCAACGATGTTTTTCAGATACTTTGGAATTTTTATCATTGATGACAACGAAAAGGCTTGGTTTCCCGCGGCGGATTTGAAAGAATTCCACGGAATCATGCCGCACGAAGTGACAGTGGCTGAGACATTGCTGTTTTGCATCAGGAGTGACGGTTCCGAAGGATTTTGCTGTCCTACGGGCGGCCCCAGTGATGACGAGGACGAGGACCTCACCTAGGATCAATCTCGATCGCGACGCGCGTTTCCGTGGATGATTTTGCCTCGAGAAACGTTCCATTTCATCCTGTGACGATCATTTTCGACTGCTGCTGTTTGGTCGAAAGTGGCTGCAATCCTTTGGTGAATTTGGTCGATTTGTAGTTAGCGCATCCGCGCGGTAGGATCTTGTCTATTGTGTCAATTAACGTAAGCTTGGGCGGTAGGGGCCGTTTCTTCATAATGCAAAGACGCAGATACATTCGTGAAAGACATTAATTTTATTTTTTTTTTTCAATCAATTTTAACAATTGTTAACTATCAAATTCACATTTTTCCTCAAAGATTCTCTTTTAAGATTCTCTGATTAAAGAATAGTATTTGGAATTTAAATATCTAGACAAGGCATTTTCGATAAAGATATAAGAGATTTAATTTTTCGAGAACATTTGTGAATGTATCTTCATCTAACAGATATAACTCGTTTGCAATTTTGAGTTTCTTAAGTGATATTAACTATGCGAAATGGCTTTCAAAGCTTCGCGGATACTGAAGAATACTAGACTAACCATCTGCACAGTTTTCGAGCGAACAACACAATCGCGCGTCGCTTGGACGGAAATGAAAGGTAATCTTTCACGGAGAAAATTGCCTATTATACAAGTTAACGATGAAACATTTACTCTTTAGCAATTGCGATTAACGTCAGATTTAATAAGATTAGCGGTAGGAGCCGTCCAGTGGACTTGGGTGAGTATACCCGAAACGTTGTTTTAGATAGGTAGAATCTCGGATCAGAGAGCACTTGGATCCTTAGTTCTATGGATATTTGAACATTCGGGATTTTGAAAATCAACGGATCTAAAGACCTAATTCCATAAGTACTCAAGAATCCAGGAATGCAAGTAAGTAAATAAATAAGATGGAGATATTCAGGTATTTAAAAGCATAAGACAAGCATACAGATCTATAAGGATCTAAGAATTTAAATATATCAAGATACATAAATATGTGAAAGAATATGAAATTCTGCCAGAGATCTAAGGATCCAAGAATCCACGATTGATTACGTGGACTGATAATATGACAATAAAGAGGATAAAATTGATGACAATAATAATTTGAATAAATCATGCTTGATTGACAATAATGTTAACAGTGCGCAATATGCGATACGCGCACTCGAGGATGCCTGGAAAGCCGGAAGGCAATTAATTCGACCGATAGAATTGGTTTCTTCGGGTTAAGAGATATTATCATCGTCCGGCCATAGATTAATCAACTAATTAGTTTCACGTAGGTAAATTATTCTGATTTTCATCCCGTTGCGCATGTTCAAATTCGACCTGATGTGGAATATATTATTTAAAAAATATATACATGCATATATACATATAAATATACGCATCGTCGTATTTGATTAAAGGAATGAGTTAAAATCCAGGTCGGAATTGAACATTAAAGATGTTTCCGAATATTCCACGGAATCTTCCTGCTCGCATTCCTTTGCGACAATACTCAAATAGCCTGATATCTTCCAGTGATATTTTAAATTTCACTCTTTGCACTCTGACCATCTTTCTGTGTTAATCGTATTAAAAAAGAGCATTATTTTATACAGGAAACTATTACATCTAGTTATATATACATATATATATATATATATATATATATATATATAGTGTATATTCAGTTATATGATTATACATAGATTGGATTTCTCATAGCAATGTATAGGAACATAGATACACGAGTTTCTCACGTTACCGAAGTCACAAAGAAGACTAACAAGATTTTCTAGATCCACGTTCAAACAAGATATTCTAGTGCAAAGAGTTAATGAATTAATGACTACTCGGTTGTGGAGTATTCGCCTAAAACGTACAAATTAACGCGGACAATAAGTAGAATTTCATTTCTTCGAGTTATCTATTAGCAAAAGTAAGCAGAAAGATAACTGCATTAGCAATCGTTAAGCGACTACTTAAATAATAAACAATAGGAATCCTCAATTAAGCAATGACGAAAATCGTCGTTTAATTAACGACGAAAGATGAATCATATCTTGATATCATATCATTTGTTACAATGCACATACTAGTTTTTTATCTTATACTCGCTCGATCTTCCTAAAAAAAAGAAGACTCCTTTAGAGGTCAGATGCGTTTTATAACGTGCTCTTAAGGATGTATGGAAGGTACAGTCTGAGATGTATAGGGCATAATTTTCAAAGCGGTGCCAAGTGGATAAAAATTTGTGAGAATGTTCTCTTAGTCTTTCTGATGTGCTACAAAAAAGTAGAAACGAATCCACTAAACGGTTGCTGAGATATAACGATTTTAATTCACTGATTTTAGTAAAATTTTAGTAAAAACAGTGAATTAAAATCGTTATATCTCAGCAACCGTTTAGTGGATTCGTTTCTACTTTTTTGTAGCACATCAGGAAGACTAAAAGAACATTCTCACAAATTTTTATCCACTTGGCACCGCTTTGAAAATTATGCCCTATACATCTCAGACTGTACCGGCAATACATCCTTAAGGATGTATGAGAGGTACAGTCTTAGATGTATAGGGCATAATTTTCAAAGCGCTACCAAGTGGCTAAAAATTTGTGAGAATATTCTTTTAGTCTTCCTGATGTGCTACAAAAAAGTAGAAACGAATCCACTAAACGGTTGCTCAGATATAACGATTTTAATTCACTGATTTTCTAAAATTAGTGAATTAAAATCGTTATATCTCAGCAACCGTTTAGTGGATTCGTTTCTACTTTTTTGTAGCACATCAGGAAGACTAAAAGAACATTCTCACAAATTTTTAGCCACTTGGTAGCGCTTTGAAAATTATGCCCTATACATCTAAGACTGTACCTCCCATACAACCTTAAAAATTTTGATATTATTTATATGAATTGACGACGATCTTCTTTTATTCTTTAGTGAATACTACATATCTCTTGACTGAACTTATCTTCCATTTGACATCTTTAAATTCTAATGTTTTAAAACACAATCGACAATCTCTCGAATTTAATTTTGTTAAGGATGTTTTATATAGTTAGGCAAAATGTAACGAAGTTGATGAAAATTTAATATCATATTCTGTATACTCTTTCAAAGTTCGGGGTCAAATTTCAAATCGATTCACAATTTAGATAAAAAGTTATCAAATCTTGAAAATCCGTTTTACAAAGGTTTTACAGAGAAAAGTGTAAACATTAAAAAATGTAACCAATATAATAATATTTTACACACAAGCAGATCATCAACAAACAAAAATATAGCAACAAAATTTGAAACGATTTACAATTTTTTTTTTGAAAATTTTTTTTGAAAAAAATAGTAGTAACAGTTATTTACATTCACTAAATTTACGTCTTTTATATTCCATTAGATGTTTCGTAACTATTTATATACATTTTTTTGTCTTTGGATCTCTGGAGAATTAATATCAGAGTTTTTAATATTTCCTGCATACTTTTGGTTGGGACTGTGCCTATAAAACATCCTTAAGAGGGTAAGCCTAAAAAAATATTTAGAAAAGAGGGAAAATATTGCAGCAGTTCATTATCGCGCTGCTATTAAGTATTGTTGGAACTACAAAGAGAGTGATATATATCTATCCTATCGCATTTTTGTTAACCGTATATTGTCGAAGTAGCTTGCGCAATAACTTAAAACAATACACCGACGGCGGACGGTAGTAATTATTATTACATATAATTGCGACGATTGCGATACATATACAATATTGCGTATACGTAAAACTGTACATATATATATGTATATATATATATACATACATGAATATATTGTTGTCAGTTGAATGTTAAAATAAATACCTTGAGTGGATTCAGATTTCTTTTCACTAGTGATATTTGAGAAATCAAAATTTCTTCCAACATGCAATATTTTGATTTAAAACGCGAGATTTTGGTGGCAAAATAAATAGTTTATTATTTATGGTAAAACAAGAATTACAAATGCTACATAGCGCTTATTATCCTATGTTTTTCTTTGAGCCACTGTGTGTGTTGAAACTTTCAGTAAACTCTTGAGCTTTTGTTCAACTCTTTAAAATTTCGATTTCATGTTTTTATTGAACACAACTATTACGAAAATTTCATCTTTACAAACCAGAAAATTGCTGATATACGAAAGGTAAGTTAATAAGTTCTAATAGTTCTATATATAATTAATAATATATGTAGCACTTATGGAATTATATATAACTCGCGTGTTTAAACGATCGTTATTAGTGTTAACTATTCACTAATACTTACGTTCGATAACAATAGCTTCCACGTCTCATATGGCGTGTAAAAATATTTCACGGTAACAAGATTACTTAGTCCTTTACATGTACAGTCTACTATTTTACACTCACGAGATTTTTCTGGTTGTATCTTCCTTTAAATCTCTTCATCAAAAGCTCACATCTTCCATCGCTGAAAATCGCCACCACCTTAACTTAAACCTATGGCAGTAAGCTGCATATCGGCATCAGTAATGCAAGGCCCATTCATTCTCCTGCAGAAAAGTGTCAACCACTTCTTTCATCGACAAGTTCGGGATAAGCTGGTCCTGCGTCAAACGCACGCGCGTAACTGGATCGAAGTGACCGACCCGTTGGAGATGCTCCTCGATGTCCTTTCGCTCGTACGTGATACCGCTGGGTGTAATCACCGGCTCCTGCAGGATTTCGAAGCTAATCTTGCCGCACAAGTAATCGGGTACCTCTCTTTTCTGCGAAAAATATATTTGTATTAATAGGATTAATAAAATTGTATTATGAATTGTATATGAAGTACAGGGGAAAAACGGATAATCCGGAGTAAGTCCATCCAGAGTAATGTTGGATTCTGATCGTTCTTCCCTACAAGCGCATGGATTATAATTGTTTTTCTTCAGCACGATATATCTTTCAGCCTTATTTCTTATTTCCAATAAATTGTAACTGTTTTTGCTCAAAACAGATAAGAAAACAGATAAAAGTTCTTCGAAAATGCCACAAGATAGCATAATCAGATCAATTTCGACAAAAAGTGAACTTTGATCGCTTTTCTCCTGTACCCTTCATATATATTGCATTAACAGATTCACGAACTATGAAATCAAAGAACCGTTCTAAAAAAAGCAACAGGTAAAAAGAGATACATACCCGCCTTCTGTCGTCAATCTTAGCGAAGAGATCATTGAGTCTTGATATACAAGTATCTCTCTTCTCCTCGATCTCCTCTTTTCTCCTGGCAAATTCGGCCGAGCTCGTTTCAACATCCGAATCCTTTGCCGTCTCCTGTTCTTGCAGAGTCGCCAAATTACGTTTCGCGTCGTCTACGATCAGCTGATTCAGATAAGTCTGCAGTTCGATGTCCTGGCAAATTCTTTGTTCCTCCCTTATTTGGAATCGACGTTTCTTGGCTAGGCGTAATACGCTAGTGATGTCGTCGCCATAGTTCAACTTCTGCTCCTTCGCCAGGTCTACAGCTACGTTGTTTGAGATAAGTGTATTACGAATCTGCTTTATACTTGGGAAAGTAGCAGGATAATAATGCAAGTATGTCTCGCTATATTTAGTATTTACCTCTTTGCAGATACTTGACAGCTTCGTCGAAGAGCTCCAATTCCAGTAGGGCAAGTCCTAAGAAGAAGTGTCCCTTCATCAAACAGGGATCTATATCTAAGGCCCATCTGCAGTCTTTGCACACGGATTCCCATCGTTTCAACTTTAAATGGCATAGCGCCCGATTTGTGTAATATAACGCTTGGCCTGGATTCTTCATCTAAGATAAAATAAACAAAAAAATATTAACGATACATTTATTATTATTTAATTTAAAAAAATATTTTTTATCCATAATAAAAAAAAGAGAATCGCCTTCATTGAGCAAAATTGCTTTCTTCTTCATTCGCGAACACGCGACGGATTTAAATCTCTCTCACTTTCGCCGAATTCTAGTTCGAACGTCGGACGCTAGGGGTTGGGGTACCGTCGAGCCATTAGTTATCATCACGCGTGCTGCGTGATTCATGATTCAAAACAAAAAATATTTTGCTGCAACAACAACTGTAGCGAGCGAGTAGACGCATAAAGGCGCGCCACAATTCAGAATCACGATTCATGATCGTGCGATATTAAACGCGCGATAGGAATATCATTAGCACTTACGATCGCCTTCGTGTAGCAACTGGCCGCGTCCTCGTATTTGTGTAGATCGAAGAGACGGTTTCCCTGTTCCTTCAGTTCCTTGTCGGACAGGTTCGCCGTCGAATACATCTTACTCATGATATGGCGGCTGGTGGTCACGTCACATGCACGATTAATTAGTCTCTTTTCTTCCCTTTGCGATTGAAAATGCACGAGTGCGAAAGCGACCCGCGACACCCTTTGTCTAACCTCAAACGGACGCCCGATATTTCATTTTTGTTCCGTCCGTCCACGCCGTCCACGGTCCTCGATTCGATTCGACGCGACCGACGCGACTTTACACATATACACAGAAAGTGGAGTTACTGGAGTTAGCTGCAAGCTCGTTGCGACTGCCATCTAAAGTAATATTTTGTGAATAAAAAGGCGGGAAACTTGCCTTACCGGCAGAAGATTCGATTTTTTTTTACAGAATTCACTTTTATTTGCGGTACATACGTAATTGTCGGGTAGTACTTTAGCGTGTATGTACTGCTAGATGACAGTTTATGTATATATTATGGATTTTGGCGTATAATGAACAAAAAATGTATTCGTGCGTATAATGAAAAAAATAATTCCAACTGTACCCCAGTACAGTAGGCCTGATCCCAATACTTACCACCATTTGTTTTGTTTAATAATAATAATAATAAAAAATTGTGGCATAATTTAGTGAACTATTAGTTTTAAAATATTCTCTAATATAAGGTTTATCTACTAATAATAAGTCATAAATATAATATATATTGAAGAGCTGAGACTCGATCGATCACCTTACTGTAAGGTACTTAAGGTAGTTCGATGATGAAGGGCCGAAGTCACAACAATGTTTATGATTTTTTTATCAAATCATTTATATGATCATAAAAAAATAGGATAATGCATTGCAAAGCTTCGTAACGACGTAAAAAGACCATTAGTAAGTAATTTTTACGTTGTAGAATAATATTTTGTCTGAAATAGATTAAAATGAAGTGTGTTAATGCGTCGCTTGACTATAATTTTCAACTTGTGCCAACTCTTGAGTGCTCTACTTCGAAGATTATTTTGATTGAATTATTGCGTTATTATGGCGATTTACTGAAGTACAGTAATTTCGCCACAAGGTGCATGTAATTTTTTACATAAACAATTTTCCTCGCTGCCCTCATGTACGAGATGAGGGCAGCGACATGGCAACGCCAAACAGTTCGTGCGGTTGGTACACTTGTTTGTCTTTGCGCTCACTCACACCTAACGTGCACCTAACCTTACGCCGACGATCCCAGCGTGCGGCGTTGCCACGTCGCCATGCTCGAGTTGTGAAAATCAGCGCTTGAGCACCGGAAACCAAACTTTAATTATTAATTTTAAAAAAACTGTACGGTGGATCGTGTTCACCTTCAACTATAGGCTTCCTCACAGTGTAGTCCTCTTTCTATCGATATATATTGTTCGGACATTTTTGGCAAAAGATTTTTCGCAAACTCGTGTTATTTATAGGAAAATATCTCTTTTCCTATTAGACCAATGTTAAAATCACCTAATTTTGAAATTAAATATCTTGAGAACGAGACGGTGAATTATCTTCTTTCTGGGCTTAATCGATTCAGGAGAGTTCCTTCTTTCGATATAAAAAATAAAACCTATCACTTTTGGCAAAAGTCGTTCATCATCGAACTACCTTAAACAGTACAAATAAAACTAGGACGATATTCATCTTATATTCAAAATTGTCTTAGTTTGGAGTTGGATAGCCTTAAGGCTCCAGCATCCAACCAACGGAATGCATCTCGAGAGAGACGATCTTGAATATATGATCAAACTATAAATACCGGCCTATAAGTCTAAAATCTGATATATATTATGTAACGTATATATATTATGTAATATGATATATATTATGTAACGTATACGTACATACAGTGTATCTATATATATGTGGCCATATATACACGGAAAGAACGATTTTGCTGAGGTATCTAAAAATTTAGCTATGTTAGATATAGATCTAAAAATAATTTTGTTGCACATCAAAATAATTTAGTAGATCGCTGAAGTATGTTGATAATGCTGTAAAAAAAATGTTAACATTTCTTCAATTAGCAATTAGTTTGAGTGTTCTACATAATTATTTTGATGGTGCAAAAAAATTATTTTCAGATCTGTATCTAGCTAAATTTTTAGGTATTTTAGCAAAAAACCGTTCTTTTCGTGTATATAGAAGAGCTCTAGTCTGTAACTAATGAGTTTCGTTATCGTTATATTGTCGTTGCGCAAGAATGTAGTAAAAAAGCTGCGCAACAACAATATAACGATAAAGAAACTGTCATTATAAGAGTTACAGTCTCTATTTTTTATAACAAAAAAAATTGTTGGTGTACATACATATAATAAATAATAATGCGATTTTGCCGTGCAGTCGTTAAATTCATTAAATTCATTATCAATTATCTTGATAAATAGATTTAAAAAAACTGATTCTCTTGTAATTAATAATAACAAATTTTCAAATGTACTATATAACTTTTATAAAAACGTAGATATATTATATATATTAGGGCTGGATATCAAAATAGATACCGAGGACAGCGAAGTCGCTTCGCTTTTCTGCTTCCGTTCTTTTCCCGGAGCAAGCTCTTTTACATATGCTTTTCATATCTGCAACATTACAATACGCGAGGTTGTAATGTGCGAGGAGAACGGACGCGTTTCATTCGACGTCGCGTGAACCCCCCGCGTTTCGAGAATTCGTCGGCGTGTCAGCCATTCAGCTTGATAACAATACGGTATCCGATAGCTATATAGGGCAGTAGGGACCAGTGAGACTCGAAACTTCGCGGCGCGGCTGACTGGGGTGTTGTGACCCAGTTCGTCTATCCGTTCGTTCGTTCGCTCGTCCGTCCGTCCGTCCGTCCATTCGTTTGTTCGTTCATTCGAAACTTCAATTCCGTATTCTTCTCCGTACGAGGACAGAAGTTGCCGCCGTTTCCGCCACGGCTTCTTGGTGACAAATTGGACTTGGACGTAATCGCGTTAGTCAAGAACGTTCGGCGTTTGTTAGTTGTTAACGAAATTCGCGGGTTAATTGAATTTGTCTGGCCGGTTCTTGGGTGGTTCTTCGACCACCGACTGATCGGTTTCTCTCGCTCCACGCGGAGAAACTTGACCGGTGAAGTGAGCGCGATCGGCAGCCAGAAGGCCAGAAGGGAGGATGTATACGGTCCAGAATTTATTAGAACACTCGAGAATTAGTTCACACTCTATTAATTCCGGATTGTAATAGGATCGGTTTAGGCCTGCAGGTCTGCTCGTCGTCATCGGGACTTAGCCATTGATCACGATTGCGCCACACCATCGCCCTTGCGTCGAGGTTCGTCTGGCTATTAAACATGTCGATTTGAATTACAGCGATTTGGATTATAGGTAACGTGGACTCGCGTCCATATTGAAATAATCGCTTCGGTGAAACAATCGATCTTCGAGAGTTTATTTACTAATTTCCTCACGACATACTAATCAGGAAGATCAAGATCGACATAACAGAAGAGTATAATATGCTCGGAATATTATTTTAGGGGGCTATTCCGGGAACGTTCTACATTTTAAAAAACTCGAATACGTTTTTACGGCCGTCATCTATATAATCGGGTGAGATATTACGATTCTGCGTGCCAAAGATCACGCCGAGTCGCATTGAGGATCGCTGTTCTTTCTTTCAACCGCGTTAATTGAATCTCGATTATCTTCCCCTGATATTCCGTGAAACCATTATCCTTTAATTTCAGAGAGCTCATTTACGGTTACGACTGAAAACGAATCTCCGGCGCGCTCTGTAGAATTATGTAGTACCTATATTCGCAGGTCTCGGCGGTGTTCGCAGCTGTGTATCGCTCCGCGCGACTATTACGCTCCCGAACACCTTGTTCGCTTCGAGATCTCCCTGTGATTCGTTGACATACGTATTATTAAACAATACGATAGCGAGAAATTATAGTCGTTTGGCGTCGCATGCATGTATGCATTCGACACGCGTCAAAGTAGCCGGTCAGCTGAAAGGATTCGACCGTACGCAATTACGTACGAAATTACTTCAAATTACTCAATCCGATGGTAATCTGGCGAATTACACCTCGAAAATAACGTTCCACCGAAGGCGCTTATGTGAGCGTTCATGTATGTGTGTGTGTTTGACGGTTCCGGGGCCGCTGGGGTTAAGAAGGGCCGAGGCGATGCCCTGCGCTCACGCTACGGCGCACATAAATATCCTCTTTCGGCGAGCCATACATCCGCGAGGCATTCGCGGATAGCGGGGGTGCATAGGGTTGCATATAGGCCCACCGGGCACGCAGCTGGTAGGCCAGTCAAATTAGACATTCTGATATGAAAATGATGCGAACTTTTTTATTCCTTTTTAGGCGTGTTGGGGGTGTTTAGAAAAGCTTATTTTTGAGTTGTCGTATCAGGAGACCCAGAGCTTTTTGAGGGGGGGGAGGAAAAACCAAAATTTTCGCGGTTTTTTGCATTTATCTCGTTTCGATTAATAGATAGCACTTTTTCGCTCGTGAGAAAGTTATAGGGCTTGAAAAAACAAAGAAAATGAGCGGTGACTCGTTCCGATTCGTCAAAAATTGAGCCCAGGGGAGCCTCCGGAAGTCGCGCGTGTCGAGCCGAGCGTTCGGAACTCGAGGCGCGTTTTTCGCTTCTCTCTTTTCTGATAAATGCAATCAAAAAATGACTACTATAAAACTTGTAGAGGATGAAAATACCTACCATTTGCCGCACATTACATCAAAATTAATTGAATTTTTGGAGTCCTCAATTTTTGGTGGCTCGCCCAAGGGGGGCTCAATTTTTGACGAATCGGAACGAGTCACCGCTCATTTTCTTCGTTTTTTCAAGCCCTACAACTTTCTCAGGAGCGAAAAAGTGCTATCTATTAATCGAAACGAGATAAATGCAAAAAACCGCGAAAATTTTGGTTTTCCCTCCCCCCCTCAAAAAGCTCTGGGTCTCATGATACGACAACTCAAAAATAAGCTTTTCTAAACACCCCCAACACGCCTAAAAAGGAATAAAAAAGTTCGCATCACTTTCATACCACAAGCCTTTTTTTGGTCTAATTTGACTGGCCTATGGGCTGTATTATCATTTCTTCCTGTTTCCAGACACATCAGCCAATCAACCCAAGTTGTATCAAGTCAAGTCGAGCCAAGTAAAAAAAAAAAACCGTTGATTGAAAAGAAATATCAAATCAAAACTTATGTATGTACTCGTATATACATAAAACAATTTATAATCTTCTTACTTCTTATAAGAATTTCAACGTTTTATTTTAACTTCTTTCTTTGATTGAATTATGTAAAATGACATCATTCAAGCAAGCAGCATTCTTCGTTTCGCAAAATAATCTCATTTCAAGATTTCCAGCACGTTGAAGCTAAAGATATTTTAAAATCAGAAATATTCTTTTTTTCTGTGTATTTCGACGCGGCGGGCATTTTTTTTACTTACTGGCTATCGTTGGAATCTTATTCAGATTGCTTGCGCAATTGCTGCTTTGAAGAGAGAAAGAAATTCGTCAGTAATAATCAATAAATCTCGATCTCGATTTTCATTGTAATCTGATAATTGACGCTTTACCAGGTATTCATCTCGTTAGTGTAACCTTATATTCGTGCAACTTGAATTACTTAGATCCGCAAGATCATTTAATTGCTTGTAATTAGAATTTTATTGGGGTGATTATCTGGGACGATCGATATTACTTTTATAATCAATTCTCTTCTTGTATTTTCATATATATATATATATATATATATATATCTCTCTCTAAAAAAAGAAAGTGATTTCTTAAATACCCCACTAAATTGGATAGGTCCACTCCAAGTGATGCGGTAATCGATCGGTCGGTAAATTGAAGAAAAAAACCCAACGCGACGCTCTATAACGCAACCCTCAAGTGTGTGTGGACGCGTGGA
This sequence comes from Temnothorax ravouxi, assembly GCA_030770255.1. Lineage (NCBI taxonomy): Eukaryota > Metazoa > Arthropoda > Insecta > Hymenoptera > Formicidae > Temnothorax > Temnothorax ravouxi. The sequence continues at coordinate 55,191 of JASTWP010000696.1, read as the reverse complement.
TATAGATTCTCTTTTTACGAGAGACCGGGGAAAGGAATTGATATTCAAGGCGGGTGGATGCGCTCGCATCTCCACGGAAGGCGCCTTACGCGAGTATATACCTGTGCACGTCGAGTATATACCTATACGTATACATGTTGAGAATATTCTAATTTAATATCACAAGCCCGCCTCGCCCGTCAAAGCTTCAAGTGCCAATCGAGATTTCCTTACGACTCGCGAACGTTTCACATTCTATTAACTTTTCGTCGATTTCCTCTTCGCGCATACCTCTTATCCCCCATCCCCTTCCTTACATTTTCTTTATTAATATCTTATAGCAGATAAATATCGAGCGTTCGCATCGATATTTTTCAGCGCGCCGTTATTGACGTATCGCGATATTCGTCATAAGAGTTGCGTAACGGACACGATTTTGTCATATAGGCCTATCTACATAAGACGCAGAACGCAAGTCGCAAGTCGCAGGTCGCAAGAAATAAACGCAGGTCGCAAGATTTTTGCGTCTACGTAGTCTACATAGATACGCAGCGAGTACTTTTCCTGAGAAAAATAGAGTATTATAATAATATTAGGTACATACGTTCTTGGCTATGTTGTGTGAGCAATATATAAAATATAGATAATATAGATATATAATATAGAACATATCCCGCGTTACTTTTATATCTGGTCTCTCCTAATATCATAACCTCTCTTTCAGAGGCAACAATTGTTTTTTTGAGCAAAGAAAGATGAGTACAAGGAGACGTAAATTACTACTATTACTGTGTGCAAGTTTAAGTAATCTGTCTGCCGAATTATTACGATTTGGTATATTGAATCGTTCGAGGAGAAGATGGTGGGTTCGACCTATAAATCGTCCACGTGATGATTTGGGTCATTTTCGTAATCTCTTTTCCTATATGCAAGAGGAAGATCACGAAGAATTCTTCGAATTTACAAGAATGGTGCCAAGTCAATTTAATAAGTTATGTGATCTTGTGCGTCCTCTCCTTACGAAAAGATCTATTCGCCCCAGCCTGCCAGTTGAATTACGTGTAACCATTACTTTATCGTAAGTGTTGTATTGTATTCCTTATTACTGATTACGTGCACTATGAGAAAGAGAGGAAAGTATCCTGATAAAAACTAAATTGCACGAAGACTAAATTCTTATTTTATTTGACAGATATCTTGCTCATGGTTCTAGCTTGCGAACTCAAGCATGGGATTTTCGTATTGGACGTTCAACCATTTATAAAATAATTCCTGAAGTTTGTGATGCTATTTGGCAAGTTCTTCAGCCAACTTATTTACCAGCACTGAGAAAAAATGAGTGGGAACGTATAGCTAAGGAATACGAAGAGGAATGGCAGTTTCCAAATTTACTTGGTGCTGTTGACGGCAAACATATTCGGATTAAAGCACCCATCAACTCCGGATCCTTATATTTTAATTATAAGAAATATTTTAGTATAGTTCTTCTCGCTGCTTGTGATGCCAAATATCGTTTCACGTGGGTAGATATTGGACAATATGGTGAGAAAATAATAAAATATTAATATAGTTAGCCTTTTTTATATTTACTATTTTTATATTTACTATTTTTTATTATATTTAGTATATTATATTTACTATATTTTTATATTTACTATAATTTTTTATATATTTATGTTAAGGTTCACTTAGTGATGCAAGTGTATGGAATAACTCCGATTTTGCCAAAGCTTTGAAAGAAGGACTGGTTGATATACCTCTTCCAAAAAATTTGCCAAATACAGATATTACAACACATTATGCTTTTGTGGGCGATGAGGCGTTTCCTCTAAAGTTATATATGTTACGCCCATATCCAAGAGACAGACTAACAGATGCACAACGTATTTTTAACTATCGTCTGAGTCGTGCAAGACGAGTAATTGAAAATTCATTTGGAATTTTAACAGCAAGATGGCAAATTCTTTTGAATACTATATGTGTAAATCCTGAAAATGCTATTGCTATTACCAAAGCTTTAGTATGTTTACACAATTATATAATGATCACAGACGAAGAAATGAGTATGCCTAATGCGCGATTATATTGTCCTCCTAATTTTGTGGATAGCATGGATGAAGAAAATGGAGAATGGCGTAACATAAGAAGAGATCATGGTGTTCTTGCCGATATAACGCGTTTGGGAAGCAATAATGCATCACGAAGAGCAACGGAACAACGTAATATTTTAAAAGACTACTTCGTCTCACCTATTGGAGAAGCACAGGCACCATGGCAATATAATTATACTTTTAGAGGAATAAATATTAATTTGCCAGAGTAATATAAATCTTATGTAGGTCGAATAAAGAAATGTGCGATTTTGCGATTCGAAAAGCACTCGAGATTTTATCTAACGACTACGTTTATTTGTTGCAGGCTTCAGCCTCACGCAGATACCAGAACTAAGCTAATAGCGGACTAGAAAAGCTTGCATGATGTTTGAATACTAACGCATCACGAAACAAACTCCAAAAGCGGAGTCCGACACTCCGAAATGTCTGCTTATATTTATAATCCAAAAATCCTAGAGCACATTATTCACTTGTAGAATCGATTGCATCGAGCACAGGATTGTAGATACAGCGATTATAGATATAACAGGACACATGGCTGCGGTAATGTAAAATATTAAATACAATGGTTGTTGTAGGATTTAACTTGAGTATTAAGGAATCGCAGGTTATTTAACAGCTGATATTTTTGAACATTTATTGCACATTTATAGCGTCATCCATTACATATTAAAGAAAAATATTGCCCATTCTTTATAACGTAAAATAAAACACTTTCCAATGACGTATATGCATAGACCAAGCATTTCATTCGTAGAGTAAAGTTGAAAGTTGAACTATCTCGCTCTATCTTAAACTGCCAACATCTGCAGGCTTTAGCTCCCTGCTATAGCAGAAGTATAGAAATGCTTGGTCTATGTATATACGTCATTGATACTTACATATTAATCTTAAAATAATATTTAACTTAAAAATCTTGAACTTCAAAATATATTATATGGAGACTTGAAAAACAACACATAACGTGAACACTTTGAATTGTAATATGTTATTCGTCCTTAAAAGAACTCTTATATATGCCATTTAAATAAATGAATGTCACTGTAGATATCCAACAGTGATAAGTGATAACATAAAAATCTGTGGCACTGGCATAAAATATGAGCAGCGTTACATGCAAAGTGTAACAATAACTCTCTGTGAAGTTTAAGTGATAATAACGCGTGAAAATATTTATGTGCTATGTAAGATACTGTTGTAAAAAAAAACTGTTTTTTAAATCGTGTAAATTTCTTTCAAGGTATTCAGTCTCTCTCTCTCTCTCTCTCTCTCTCTCTTCCCCCTCTCTCTCTCTCTCAAAACGTCTCGGAATTTATTGAGAAATAAAAAACTTTGCTTAAAGTACTTTGTATTGAAAAATAAAAAACTTGTGAAATAAACAACTTTGCTCAAAGTACTTTGTATTTTGTATCAATGCAACTTTTAGACTAAAATAAAAGAAAAAGAGAAAGGAACTGACATGGACATGGACACATTCAAAGTTGAATAAAATTAATCATCAATTTCAGATATTAATGGTCGTTTGTTTTTTCGATATATATCACTAATACGCAGTACGTCTATCATGAATGGTAATTTAGAATCTGCAGGAATAAATTGTAGTGCAACTTTGAATGTATCCATGTCAGTTCCTTTCTCTTTGTCTTGACATAGCTCTGACATACAATTATTAGCTATGTTCTTAAAGGCGTCAATACTATCTGTTATTGAGTCCAATGACTCATTCTTTTTCTTTTTTCGCATGATATCGCTGGGAGGTACCTTGTTCTCACGTTTCAATGTCACCTTTTTCCTTATACATGACAGTGAGCTAGAATCATATCCACTATTACTTGTCACTAGAATTATAAAGAAAAGAAAGACAAATTTAATAATTATTTAAAATTTATAACTTGAATTAGAATAAATGTTTTAACAGTTTTTATACTTTATTCATTAGCACTTTGTTCATTTAAAATAAAATAGATATATATATAACCGAAAATTAAAGAACACTTTTTTGTTACCTGAAGACTCCGCTATTGAATCTTCGTTAATCATATCTCCTGCATCGATGATCACATCATATTTATCAGTTGAATGAAGTGGTTCTTCCATGTCTTCCACATTTATAGGAGTCAGTTCAGAGACATTAGTTGTCATTTCATCATTCTCATTGTTTGTGCCCACTTTCGTGATATATAATATTTTGTTCTCCTTTTCCTCATCACATTCAGATAAACTCTGCATATTGACAGAAATTTTTGATGATACAATGTTTGAGCAAGTCCTAAAATAAAAATATATTTTTACAAAATAACACAAACTTCAAATATAAATGAAATATATACTTTAAAGAAACAGAGAAAGACGAACTTACTTTCTTGGCTCAATATGATCTACTAAAAAGAGTAGATCTGAATAATAATCCCATGTGGGTTTATATTGAGTTGTAGCACCAGCACCAGATTTAGGTTGCATATTAATGATTTTCCTCCTTTCTTTACAAAAAATATCTCTCAGTGACTTAAATTTTCTTGCTGCTTCTTCTCCTAAATAAAAAAATATATAGGATAAATTATTGTTTACATATAGATCAGAGATTAACAACTTAACCTATAATTTCACCAATATTTTTGAAGCTCTTAATAAAATAAATGATTGTAATAAATATTTATTACAATCTTATAAATTAATTGAAATCTTATAAATTCACTTACCAGAACAAGGAGGACGAAAAGTTTTTCCCAACTCTGTCCATGCCAAGTTTTTTTGTTCTTGGTTTTTGTATACTTTGGCACTTTTAGCGTACAAACCGGGATTTCTTTCTACTTTATGAATTAACTCCCGCGTTGCCGCGGAATCCCACTTATATGTCATTATTACAGAGAAATCACCTCGTCTCTGGTCTCGCTGAAACACTACGATGTACGATGTACTGAGTTGCCGCGTTTAACACGATATATACTGTGACGATACGCTGATTGGCTGATCGCTTCGACGCAAGACGCGAAAGTTAAAGTTCACCCAACTTCTGTGCGTCTTGCGTATTGCAGCCTGCAGCCGGAAATACGTCACGCTGCGTCTGTCTTGCGACCTGCGACCGGGCTGCGACTCGCGTTCTGCGTCCTATGTAGATAGGCCTAAGCGGGGCTAGGCGAGACGCTCAAATTCTCATTCAGGAACATAATACCCGATAAATAATTTAATTTACATCAGTTGAATGCCCGGCAGTTTCAAAGCTGATATATTAATCGGATTAGCGAAAATTGACGAAGCAACGCGGACAGATTGATTTCTACCGGTAATTGCTTCCACATCGCCACGTATAATATACGTATAAGTCCGCAGCGCGCGCAGCTCGATGAATAGACGTATGCGAACAAATCGGCAAGAATGTCCGGAAAATTTTAAATACAAAGCTAAATAACGCGTTTTCGACAAATAATGATGAAAATATTATCGATAATTTTCCGTTATTATATACGGTTGATTGATATCGATCGGGTTTTACACACACGCTACGCATGTGGGAGGATCGATAAACATTTATACGTATTACTTATGAGGCTTTTATTGCACGCGTGTCGTACAGGGTTTGTTCAGTTTGTTGCGCAACAGTTTCGGACGGAGAAGGACGTGTCTGCAGGTCGATCCGGATTTATAAAATCGCGTGGAGATACACGGTTATTCTGCTGTTGATTTGATATTTCAGTTTAATACCTGAATGCATCGGTTTTGCCAGAGTCGGCGAAGGGGGGGGATATCACAAATGGACCGGAATATCAAAAATTGTTTTCATCGGCGAATAGAAATATCTATCGTGCCCACATATGGATTTATTCAATAGACAAGGGATATTTAATAGAGCGATCAAAGCCATTCCCGCTGCAAAGCCCGTTCTGCTCTTTGATTGTTGCCCCGAAACGTGTATATCGGTATAGATATGTGTTATAGATGTGGATCTCGCCGTACGAAATAGAAAAATCGACCACTCGATCGGCTTTACTATCGCCGAAATTGCACGTGCGATTTCTTTTTTCTTTTTTTTTTTTTTAATAATCGATTATAGATTTATCAACTATTAGAAGAGAAAATATGAGCTCTCTTTCCGAAACAGATATCGGGGTCAGTTCAAATAATAATACCAAAATAAATTCGAAATAATAACACCGAAATAAATTCGAGCGGTGTAATAAAGTCGAAATAAAGTCGAAATATAATATCATATAACGCCGCCTTTCTCGACCCCTTTTCGCGAGCCCGGGCGTTTCGCGACGGGTGCGTAATTAGCAACGGGGGGGGGGGGGAGGGAGAGGAACGAATCGATATATTCGTCGCGGGATAAGAAGAACCCCTTCGAAGAAATTTCATTGCAACGACGGCGGATAACGAATTCCGAAGCTCGTCACGCTTGTCACGGCGCCGGGCTAAGTACTTACTCGACTTGTATTAATTATTCGATACCCGAACCGCCGCGCCGCCGTTGTCGACGTGGCGGGAACTTAGCGATTCCACGGGGGACGCGCGTGTTGCAATGCCCAGGGTAAAATTTCTTGACGGTTCGAAGAGACGAGGACCCCCGCTGAATATCAATGTACGGAAGTCTGTCTCACCGGTCTCGCCGTCCGGAAGACCGATCGATCGATTTCCGCGCTAGGTTGTTTCGGGGACGACGTAGCAGTATCCCCGCTAAAGTGATGGGATTCGGGGCGTCCCTGCATTGAACTTAAATAATGATTATTTACCGATTGTAGGAAGACTTTCACATAACTGACATGTTTGGTTTATTTATTTTTATATCTATATTTACTTTTATTTATTGACTTGTTCTTATTTCTTAACGTGTTTTATTTATTGACCTTCTCACGACATTTATTATTCTTCATGATATTGCTGGGTACCTTTCACTCTTGTAAAAGCGATGTGTTTAGTCCACGCGCTGAAGTCAGGAGGAGAACATCGACTTCCACAACTAATTCAAACATCAATGACTGTTGCGAGCTCAACTGTTTGGTAAGTGGTTACAAATCATTTTCACACATAATTTCTGGAGTAGCTAACTCTTTTTGTTTTTATAAAAAAAGGGAGCAGTTGATCCCGCGACATATCAATACTCTCACGTGATAAGCACCCTTGCACCTCAACCATCAGCTAATGGGATACGTCTTCTATTACTTTTGCGATTCTCATAACTGTTTCAAAGAGCATAATCCATTGTATTAATTTGAAGAGGATCTGAAAGATAGATCGAAACGTAAGTAATTTATATGTATTAAAATTTTTTTATGTATTATATGTACTCGCTATAACGGCATTCCGCTCTTATTTGCCTTATTATTAACGAATTGTTTATTGTGAGAGCGTTTGTCTTAATACGAATTTCAATATTGTTGCTGCAGCTACAAATGCGCAACATTTGTTGTCGCGATAGTTCTTAACACTTTTTACTTTTTTTTCACTTTTCGTGATTTTATAAAATTAAATTTATAGAATTAAATTTCAGAATTGTCAAAAATTGTCAAACATTTTACAGTAACAAAAATATTTCGTTTTCTCTGTACGTTTTTTTAAGAATCACGTAATCCAAATATATGTAAAATAAATTAAAAGAGAAAAATATTAAAAAAGGACATATGTGGGGAAAGACAATTAATAAACCAAGGACAAAAAAAACAAATCAATATGAATCAAACAAAAATGGTAGTGCAATGAGAAAAATCCATTAAAATATTAAAATAGATTCTTCATACAGAAAAATAAATTTCGATCTATTTGGATATTTTTATCTGAGTGCTACGTATAACGTAAGTGATACGTATTAAAAATTGTTGTTAACAAATATATTTTTGACAAACAAAATTCAAAAGACGTTAGTAGTAAGTAAATGAAAATCTTATTAAATTAAATTATTTAATCATTTCAAAAATATACTAAAACAAGTTTGATTAAAATAAGAGTGAGAGAAAGAGATATTAAAATTATTAAAGTGATCTAAAGCAACGTTGAACAAAAACTTAGAAGCATTAGATGTAGCACGATATAAACAAATAAATCTTTCTTTCTACATAATACGTTTCACAGTATCGTTATAAAATTTTAAGAAGTATTCCAAAGATAATTTATTAAGACACGTGAAATTAATTATACAAACCGGTAATTGTGCTATAATGCAGTTGTCGATTCGATACATATAGACGAGCAACTGTACCGTCTATGATACAGCTGTGCGAGTTCATTACCTGTTTCGCGATTGTTAAACCACTTGTGTAATCTTCCGCACTTATCAGGCGATGAACAGAAGCACGTCATTAAAGGAAGAAAAAAAAACTCACGGTTAACGCAATGTCGCAAACAGCACGCATCAGTTTCATGATACAACTCGCGCGAAAATATTTGTTCTACTAACAGCGCGTCCGCGTTAAAACAGAGGCCGGCCCGCGCAAACAATGGCAGCACGGTATCAGATCGATGTTTTTTCCTCTAACGAAAACGTTGAATCAGTGCAAGCGGTGCATTTGCAGAGAAGTATGTAAAAATGCATTGCCGGGAGTAATCGCTCGTCACAATCGACACGGCGCGGCGCGACGCGACGGGCCAATAGCGGCGCGATCGTGCATATTGCAATAAAAATGCGAAAGGAATTACAAAATCTCCGCCGTTTTCGATCACTTTTGATTTTCGGATGTTCCGGTATTTAAAAATGTAACCGTACATTTCCGGATTATTTCCAATCCGGACCGGTATTCCGCGGATGTATCTTTAAGCTTCTATTTTTGTCAATATACACGAAGAAGTGAATGAATCCGATATGAAAGAATAATAGTATCAATATCTGGAAGTTGATCTGACGCTTGATTAATTAACGTCATCTTTCAGTGGTGGATATTTCCTGTTCGAATTTGAAGAATCGAATCTGATTTAATAAAATTTAATTGTTGCGCGTTATTGATGTCGATTCGTGTGTTGGAGAAGTTTATTCCATTAAAATGGTTTCGTCTCTTCAAAGTCGTTAATTATTTTATTCATTCTTGACCGAGATGAATATATAGTATCATATTGAGTGTGCAGAAGTTTATCGTGTATAATTTCTGCATTATGAAATGTCCATCAATGTCGCTTGAACAAATAGACCAGCCATAAAGATTATCACGAGTTTTAAAATAATTTTTCAACCCCGCAGATTATAAAACTTAATTTCTTTATCTCGAATATAGCAGTGTCCGAATGGCATATAATTAAAACTAATTTCAGCACAATTACAAAGTAATATTTTGAAATTATTTTATGTAATATTTATCAAATAAAAATAATCTTGAAATATTTTTATCACAAAAATATCTCTCTATTGAATATTTGAAGTATTGAATATTTTATTTCTGTGATTTATGCAGAGGTACTAATTTAATATTATTTTATATATTAGTATATTAATTTCTTGCAGAATGTATTTTTTACAGATATAGGTTTTCCAAATGTATCCGAAATGTAGTAAAAATGTATAGTTTGTCGTTTATACATAGATATATTTTACACGGTTTGTATTGATTTCCCGATGTCGCATGACTTTTGTTTTTTCTATCTCGGCTTCGTGAACTGCGGAGTGCGGATATTGGCTTTGTTAGTTGACTCTATTAATTAATGCTTAATTAACAGAAATCCGGGCAAGCACTCAAATCTGGCCTTTTCACTCAACTTTTTATCGTATTTTAAAAATCAATGACACGTGCTGCTCAAATTTCAGTGAAACAAAGCTCGCTTTAAACAATCTGAAATTCGCATCAGAATAGAATTTTATTTATTAATTTACGCGTCGTGTAATACGTAATAATAATAAAATATTTGCAGAATTAGAATGCATACGCATATAAAACATATATTTAAAATATGAATGCACGTATATCATCAAATATATAACAAGCGAACATTGTAAGCGAGTATGCCACAAGCGCACGGAAAGTACGGTTTTGCTGAAGTATCTAAAAATTTAGCTAAATACAGATCTGAAAATAATTTTGTTGCATCATCAAAATAATTATAGTAGGTCTTTAAAGTATGCTGTAAGAAATTTTGACATTTTTAGTAATAAGTTTGAATGTTCTACATAATTATTTTGATGATCCAACAAAATTATTTTCAGATTGTAGCTAGTTAAATTTTTAGATACTTCAGCAAAATCGTTCTTTCCGTGCACGGACATCACGGATGAACATTGAGTATAATTTTTTACATATTATGCTCTATTTGACAGATATGAAATCACTTGATAACCTATTCTTAGATATGTCTCTCGTTGTATCTGTGCTGCCACAAATCATACACTTTACACTTACCACAGTACTTATCTCGTTGAAAGTTAATTCCACGCATAGGAATGTAGAATCATTTCTATTTTATAGCGCTATCGTTGCGCTTTACTCCAGTGCTGTGAGATCGCAGGATCGCGCGAGGCGTTCGTTTTTGTGAGGATTTTGATGTAATTCCAAAGAGATGGACTCCGACGCCGAGGAGAGAAAATACATGACGCCGAGGAGCTCGAGGTCGTGGGAGTATCTGATCATGTTTAATTGTAAGGGTCGATTTCTAATTTTCGTGCGAAACAATCGTTTACTATTGTCACTTCGACGGTACACAGTAAAAAATTAAACGTAATTTTAACATTCTTTACATGTCGCAGAAAGTCCATGCACTCTAAATTTTAAGTTAAAATGACATTCATCATGTGTTACTTGTTGACAAATTAGAAACGTTAATTAATTGACACTATACTTTACATTTATATTTGTTCTTTTGATTTTATTTTTCAAGTTATATTAACACATATTAATTATTTTACAGATTTTACTTAAATTATGTGTAATAGAAACATTTAATTTTAGTAATAACTTTTGTTTATGTGTTAAAATAACTTTAAGACGTGTTGATTTTTTAAAGTAATTGTGTTAAAAGAACTCAAAATAATATTTAATTTCTAAATGACATATATAAAGTGTTAAGATATCACGTTGACATAAATGTAACACACAAAAATGTTAAGATAAAAATAACATAGCTATTGTATGTTAATTTTACAATGAAATAATAATCAAATCTTGGTGACACAAGAAAATTTTAACATATGGACTGCTATGTACACACGATTTTTTACTGTGTAATTCTCTATTGTGTGTGTGTGTTTCCGCTGATTATTACCGTTGTCGGCACCGATCTCCTTGCTCGAGCGACCGAATTACGTTACGATTACGTTGTGCAATTATGCGAAATCTAGGTTCAATTATGAGCTTATGCATCGGAGCGATCATAGGCTGGGACTCACCGAGCATTATACAGCTGATGGCATCGGACTCGCCGATCTCGGTTACCGTTTCCAACGTTTCCACCCTGGTGTCCATGGTCCCCGTCGGTCACATCCTGGGGCCGATAATCAACCAGTTCATAGTCGACAGGATAGGTCGAAAAAAGGCTATTCTGTTCAGCGGGATATCATCGGTAATCTGTTGGGGCTTGATCGTGATCGCCACGAATATCTGGGTGAGCAAAAGTATCTTCACGAATGCAGATCGTCTTGCAAAACATTAACAACTATTTCTTTTCTTCATTGTAAATTAATGCTGCGTGTATAAAATCTATTCAGAGATTCATTTTACATCACAGGGAAAAGCACAATTATATTTTTTATGTCTAAATGTAATCTATTAATGAAAATTTCGTCGTTTTTGTAACATCATAATATATTCTCTTTTAATCTATTTCTTTGACATCGTAATATTCTCTCTTCCAATTTACGGAATATTATGTAGAAGATTTGGGCCATAGGGCCGGTATTGATGGGAGATCGGAGAAATTAGCGTAGTCGTGGGGTAGTCGTGGAGCAGTCGTGGGGTAGCAGCTTAAGTGCTAGGCGTGTGAACGAAGGATCCCCCAGTTCGAGTCCCGGTCGGCTCCGTTAATTTTTCCCGTCGCTTACAATTAAAAAAAAATTAACAGAACCTAGCGGTATGTTAGTATAATACAATTTCCCTTTGCTACAGGTTCTCTACATAGCCAGGTTCATGGGCGGCTTATGCCTGGGCCAGTTCATGTGCGTATTGACGATGTACATCGGAGAAATTGCGTCGCCGAGCACGCGGGGCGCCGGAGGGGCCGCGAGCACGATCATGTTCAATCTCGGCATTCTCGTGATGTTCATCGTCGCGCCGTACCTGTCGATATCCACAGCGGCGGCCATCTGGCTGGCCGTGTCCGCCGGCTTCACGATCGCTTTCTGCTTCATGCCGGAGTCGCCGTACTACCTGGCCATGACAGGCAAAACGGACAAGGCGGAGATGGCAATGGAAAAGCTGCGCGGTAAGATGGACGTCTCGGAAGAATTGCAGGTGATCGTCGAGTCGATGTCCGACGAGAAGCAGCAGCGGAAGACCGGCGGTATAAGGAAATTGTTAACCGCGCGCGCCAATCGCCATGCTTTTATCATCATCAATCTCATCACGATCACCCACCACTTCGGCGGGTACTTCATGCTGATCGCGTACGGTCAGCTCCTCTTCAAATCCGCTCAGCTCCAGATGATTTCCAATCACACGGCGAATATCATGATAGGCGTAGTGCAGGTGGTCTCCGCGACCATCACCATCTTCCTGGTCGACAAGCTGGGTCGCAAACCGCTGATACTCTTCTCCGGCTTGATTGCCGCCGCGTCTAATCTCGCGATCGGCGTCTTCTTCTACGCGAAGGACTATCTGAACGCGGACATGTCCGCGTACACGACGGCGTTGCTAATCGCGGCGATGCTGCTGGTGTTCGCCTTCAACTGCGGTCTACTCCCCATGCAGATGATCATGATGTCGGAGATGTTCGCCACCGAGGTCAAAGCTCTCGCCACGTGCCTCCTGGCTACCACCAGCGGCTGCTTCGGCGTGATAGCGACGAAAACTTACGTTCTCGTAGCCGTCACGTGGAACTACGGCCACTCGGTGCCTTACCTAGCATTCTTCGCGATCGTGACGGTATGCACCGCTCTGGTTCTTCGTCTCTCGCCCGAGACGAAAGGCAAGACTTTTGTGCAGATACAAAAGGAGCTGAACGATTGAAGAAATCGAAGGGACGAAGAATCGGCGCTCCCGATTCGATCCCGGTGCCATACCGGGAGGAGGGATCCTCTATTGGATACCGAAAGAGCATATTGCCTCCCGTAAATTGTGCGTCTTAAAAAGAAAGATAATTTCGTACCATAAGAAATCTCTCGCCGAAAATCTCTATCGGGCCGCTCTTAACGGAGGAAGGAGGAAATTGAAAATTGCGAGCGGAAAGTCGAAGGAGATGATCTTTCAAGATGCACGAGCGAACGAATTTTTGGGCAACCGCGTTGAGATTGCCCGCGACGTTGATGCCCGTGCGATAGAAGTGATAGTTTATGCGGCAAGCTCGAGACTCGCCGGAAGTAGACTACACCGTATCGATTCGCCGATGCCACGATGACTGCCCGGGTCGTTTATATCTTGCAAGAGAAATAATATATGTGCAGATATAGAAACGATATCGAATAGCCCGAAAAAAGAAATAATCAAAGTACATTTACATCGCGTAATTGTTCGAAACTAGTCTAAAATGATAATATTTCATATTTCAAAGAGAGTCCAATTTTACAACAAAATGTCTCTCGTATCATGTTACATTTTTGACAAATCGTCAGGTAAAAAAATATCGCCAGAAATCGAGTATTTGTAAAAAAGACATACCTAAATGTGGTAAAGTATTAAAAATTAAAAATTAAAAGCAATTAACGCGTTGAGAACGATAAGATTGAATATCGGATTTATCCGTATCACTATGTGGATGACGATTAAATTTTACGTGAGTGATATTGAAGTAGGAATGACCGATACGATGTAAACATGTTTTAAACCAATCTAGTTAAAAATGTAATAAATTAGATTGCCCCATCAGTCTCTTCCGCATTTGTAACTTTTTTTATTATTAAATAATTCTCATCGCGCGGGAAATAGGTGCTTTTTAATTAATCAAAATCGAGTGGTATCTATGGCGATTAATGAAGATGGACTTTTATAAACGACGGAGAGGGTTTCAATTCGGTTTAAATTGAATTGTTCTTCGCGGCGTCTGCTCGAGATAAAAAGTTTCGCCGTTAGTTCGGACGAAAATCAATCATTGCGGTTCTTTTCGTTATCGGCGTGACGAAAAAAAGAGCCCATTAGGTGTTTAATGCTTCTATACCGTAGGGCGGTCAGGGATAGAAAAATGGAACAGGAACAGGGAGCACGAGAGGAAAGAGAGCGGACGGAAATTGCACGGGAACAGGATCCTCTTCCGTGTGGAAAGGGTCAAAGGAAAGTTTCTCGCTCTCTCTTAATATCTGAGAATCACTATTCAGTCTTATAGAAATTGCTATTGGCAGAACCATTAGAGGCTGGAATTAGTTTCGCGATCCCGTATATATCTGGCGGCCGTGGCGCGTAACGGCCGCCACGGCTCACTTATCTTACTTCCATACCTCGCATTAATACTTTCCGCCAACTCCATTTGCTTCCTTATTTCAGAAAGCCTGTTCTTAAAACCGCCATCCGCTCTCGAATCAGTAGATCAATGCTATTGCAATATTATTCTTAACGCTGTTTAAAGAACGAGAATGCGAGGAAGAAAATGTAAAATATTAGAAATTGCATCATTTCAATAAATACCTATTAATTATGATTCTTCCTCTAAATGTCTAATTAATAGATAATAATTTAGATAAAAATAAAACAGTAAATATGTTGCTTTGGAATTTTTCTAAAATAGATATTGAATTTCTGCTTCTAAAATCGAAATAAAAAGAAGTTATTGCTAATTTTTGTAAAAACGTGAAATTGAAACAAAGATTTCTCTGTGCTTATATTTTTTTTAATTATACCATCAGAATTCTTTCCAAAATGTAGGACTTTTAAAACTCCACAAGAAAAAACGTTATTTTATCTAAATAATTTCTTTAAAAAATTAATAAAAGCGTTAATTAATCTAAATTATTTTTAAAAACAAGATGCTAGGATTCGCAGGTGCTGTTCAAACAAATGCGGTACGTTTCTATCCTCGCGTTATCATCATATTCTGCGAGGTGATCGTCGGATTCTCTTAGGTAGGTAATTCCATTGCAAACCGCGGTAGCGCAACGGCCGGCTGTCGCGAGCGCATATTCTGGATGTACAAACACAGATATCTAGCGCGGCCTATGCACGTCGCCAACCGACCAGCCAAGCAACACGAGTGCCGTGCCGTGGGGCCGGGACGTACAGTACAGCCTCCCGCGCTGTATTGTACATACAATTGTATCCATCAAGGCAAACACACCGACGGTAGCTGGCGCGCACGCACACGTCCGCGCTACAAATGCCGTTCCACAAACAACGTCATGGCGTCATGAAAGCGTTGATGCTCCGTATAATACGATGCATTCTCCGCTTTATCAACGCGTTCCTCGAGGGACGGACCTCCGTGATTCTCGTCGCGAGTTTCGTGTTGCGAAATGGTTAAGAGGGAATCGGGAGCAAACCGTTGATGCCGTTCGGTGAAGATCGAAGCAGAAGAAGAGACGAACAATCATACTGTAGAGTTGTCTTTTTTTGCTTCGCGATCGACGTCAATTCTGAGAATAGATCGAAGAATCGTTAGTCGCGTCGCTCGTCTCAAATTAAAAATTAAATTCCTAAAATTAAAAAACCGAAAAAAGCTAGTGATTATAGGCCGATTAACGTTCTGCCAGTATATGAGAAGGTTTTAGAATTGGTGGTTAAAGATCAAATAGAAAAATATCTAGAGGCAAATAATGTGCTCACGGAGCACCAATCTGGATTTAGAAAATCATACTCATGTGAGACGGCAATACAAGGAACAGTAGATGAATGGAAGTTGGAGATTGCTGAAGGAAAAATGGTGGGAGTAATATTTATGGATTTAAAAAGAGCGTTTAAGACTGTAGATAGAAGGAGATTATTAGATAAATTGTATCAGATTGAGATAAGGGGTAAGGTCTGGGATTAGTTAAAGTCATATTTAAATAACAGAACACAAAAAGTCAGATTCAATGGTCAGTTTTCCAAACCAATGGTAATAGTAGGCCAGTCAAATTAGACCAAAAAAGGGCTTCTGGTATGCAAATGATGCGAACTTTTTTATTCCTTTTTAGGCGTGTTGGGGGTGTTTAGAAAAGCTTATTTTTGAGTTGTTGTATCATGAGACCCAGAGCTTTTTGAGGGGGGAGGGGAAACCAAAATTTTCGCGGTTTTTTGCATTTATCCTGTTTCGATTAATAGATAGCACTTTTTCGCTCTTGAGAAAGTTGTAGGGTTTGAAAAAACGAAGAAAATGAGCGGTGACTCGTTCCGATTCGTCAAAAATTGAGCCGCCCTGGGCGAGCCTCTAAAAATTAAGGACCCCAAAAATTCAATGAATTTCGATGTAATGTGCGGCAAATGGTAGGTATTTTCATCCTCTACAAGTTTCATAGTAGTCATTTTTCGATTGCATTTATCAGAAAAGAGACAGAAGCGAAAAACGCGCCTCGAGTTCCGAACGCTCGGCTCGACACGCGCGACTTCCGGAGGCTCCCCTGGGCTCAACTTTTGACGAATCGGAACGAGTCACCGCATTTTCTTCGTTTTTTCAAGCCCTACAACTTTCTCAGGAGCGAAAAAGTGCTATCTATTAATCGAAACGAGATAAATGCAAAAAACCGCGAAAATTTTGGTTTCCCCTCCCCCCTTAAAAAGCTCTGGGTCTCATGATACGACAACTCAAAAATAAGCTTTTCTAAACACCCCCAGCACGCCTAAAAAGAAATAAAAAAGTTCGCATCACTTGCATACCAGAATGTCTAATTTGACTGGCCTATAGACCATGGTGTTCCGCAGGGGTCGGTGTTAGGTCTGTTGCTTTTTATATTGTAAAATTCGTAATTTATTGCATATCCCCGCAGGGTTCGCAATCTACTACCAATATTACCCTTCTCCTCTCACTTTAACCCTTTGGACCAACGGCTTAGCGTCTCTTTCCGAAAGACGGAGCCCAGTTTTCTCCGCACAAGAGCCTATCTTGCACGGAGGGACGCGGTTTTTTCGGAAAAAAACTTTTTCATGATTCATGGCTCTAGTGGACTCGAACCTGGTTCCTCAGATTACGAGTCTGGCGCTCTACCACTAGACCACACCGCCGCCCGCTTTTTATATTGTATATTAATGATATAATTAACGCATGTCCGATGGATGGTAATGTGAAATTGTTTGCGGATGATACGTTGATCTATGTAATAGGAGAATCCAGTGAAGAACTTAATAGAAAGATGAATGAGGTATTTTATAAGATAGAAGAGTGGATGAACCTAAATAAGTTAAAGCTAAATGCAGAAAAAACAAAATATATGATTGTTCGGAGTACTAAAAAGGAAGTTAGAGGTCAGATAAGAATAGCATGTATGAATGGCGATGTGTTAGAACAAGTGGAAGTAATAAAATATTTAGGTGTAATGATTGACAGTAAGCTCACTTTTGCTGAACATTGTGATTATATGTTAAAAAAGATAGGGAAAAAAACTAGCTTTTTAAATAGATTAGGTCACTACTTGACACCGTACAGTAGACAAATAGTGTTTAAGGCGATTATTGCACCGCATTTTGAATATTGTGCAACAGTGATTGTGGGGATGGGCGAGACGCAAATTAAAAAGCTACAAGTGGCGCAGAACAGAGCTATGCGAGTAGTTTTGCAGTGTAAAAGGAATACCAGAGTGGAACATATGCTGGAAGCCTTGCAATATATGTCAATAAGACAGAGAATATATTATAATACATGTATATTTATGTTTAAGATATTAGGAGGTTATCTACCACATATGTTGAAAAATAGGCTAGATTTAGTAGGTGAAAGTAATCAGAGGGAGACGAGACAAAAGGGTAATATAACTGTACAGTTGCGAAAAACGTGTGAGGCACAAAGGAGTGTTTTTTATAAAAGTATTAAAATGTATAATGATTTACCTGCAGAGGTAAAGCAATGTGATAGAGTAGATAAATTTAAGAGAATGCTGAAAGATTATGTTACACACAATGTTGCGAGATTGTAATGTGTGCTGTATATTTTATGTATATATATAAACAGCCGAGAAGGCTAATAAAGATAAATCATCATCATCATCTCTCTGTCCGTGGCGCGAGATCGTCTCCGCGAAGGGATTTTTACATCTCGCTGATGTTTAACGATAGTAGCTTGTGGAATCGACGCCATGTGATCTTTGCGTGAGATTCCGAATCAGTTTATAAGAAAGTTTGATGAAACTCGATTTAACGGATTCAAAAAGAGAGATAATCAATGGAATGCGCGCGCAGTTAACTTTCGACGAGTTTCTTTCGCGCAGCCTCGTAAAAGTTAATTCTTCATGGATCCTCAACTTCCGTGGCTCAATGTTAAACAAACCCCTTTTAGTGCGTTGTTGGCGCTCGGCGAAGGCTCGTTCAAAGATATAGACTCACAACAGTTTCCGGAATCAAACACTATTTCGTATGGTCCTCCCAACATCAATCAAATATATAAAAAATAACATAAATCAAAATTCTTTTATATACATAGTAAACGTGAGCGCACGATATTCGTTAGAAATTGCCCGACGCAAATTAAATCGGTATCCTCATATGGATAGCGTATCTTTTGATCGTATATAATAATCAAAGCGCTAGCGAGAGATTCTCTGCCGTCTCCCGCAAATTATGCGCATTAAAATAATTATGTGACTCTGTCTGCCGGCGCGGCGTGTCGGCGGGAAATGTCGCGTGCGCTCGCACACGAGCGTACCCGCAATTCTCTCGCAATCTAATTACCAATTTTCCCTCGTTACTATGCAATCGACATTCGGGCGTGTGCGGGCGCGCATCATTGAGTTTCACTTTTGTCAGCGATGCTAATTGGGAATTCTCTGTGCGTTGGCGTTCTTGCGCCCTTCATACGCATTAAATCCTCGCTCGTTTATAGAGAGAGATATAGAGAGAGTGAGGGAGAAAGAGAGTGAGGGAGAGGGGGGAAGAGAGGGGGAGAGAGAGAGGGAGAGACAGAGCTGGTCCGGCTCTCTCGATGCAGGGATCCCAGGGCTCGCGTTGCCTCCGCATCGGAGCTTGTTAAAACGTTACTGCGGTTGTAAGTAAAGCGCGAAAGCAATTAGTTCCCATTTGCAATTTGCGGCGTTGTTTGATTTAGCTCGTAGCGTTGCAGCACGGCACGACAATGCGGTGCGGCGTGTGAGCCTTAAGCACGCGTGCTTAAGTACACAGGTGACACCTGAATTAAATACTAGACGGAACGCATGCATGTCACACGAGCAACTTTCAATTAAGAATTGTCCGCGAAATGAAACAACCAGAGGACGGATAAGTACTTGCAATGCTACAACTCGACGGAACACATCACACTTACCAACAGTTAGATTTCTTTTTACTTTTATTTGTTCGATAGAAATTATCTTGGAAAAAATTAGAAAAATTACGTACTTATTGTATGTACGGGTGGGAAAAATACCACTTGAAAAAGTGCACAAAATATCCTGGCAAAAGCTCATTGGCTTCTTTGAGGAGTTACAGCTATGCTAGGGTATTTGTGACTGTGTACTGGAGAAAGCACAAGCCTCCTAGACTGCAGTGCATGAGCTTTGAACCTCTTGTCGATTACTATTATTATTATACTTATTGTACAGCAAAATCGAGGGGCAGAAAAACCGGAAATACGGGCTGCAGATTGAATTTTCATCGCCATTGAAAAATCCTATGGAACGGCAACGTGGAATATTTCGATTCGCTTTCATTCAACTGCATTACCGCCGTACGATCGCGATCATTAGCGAAAAAACGTTCAGAAGAGTGATAATCTCGAAGCAAGTGAATACGCCGGGGATTCGCGTGCGCGTCGCCCTAGATCCATTATTTTTCATTATCTTTCGGCTATTAATCACATCAGCTTTGATTAATTATGAGGCAGGGACAGTTTGGCATAGAGCGCTCTCATAAGTCGGCCGATCAAACGCCAATTATGAAGCTTAGATCTTTATTCGTTCCTTTCCCTTATCTATTCGCCTCCCCATCAGTCGCGATTAAGGAACGTCTTCTCGAGGGGCTTTAAAAAGCGGCTTTTGAGTCATAAAGCATCGGTTATGAGCCGGGCGATTTTTATCCTCGATATGCTTACTTATTACTATGATTAAAGGGCCGGTAATAGGAACAAATTATCTCGCGATTCGCAGTGAATACGAATTTGCATGTCGACGAGTCGGAGAGATATATATAGTATTTGAAATACGGGGGCGGCGTGATATCTTCTGATTAAAATGTAACGTATAATTTAATGGACCAATTAGTTAAGTGCAATAGCGAGAGTAATTCGCACCTGAATAATCTAAGTGACAAACCCGACAACCCCTACACCGCGATTCGTATTAAGTGAATTGAGCTTTGCCAATCGCTTTTTAATTATACTTACATTTTCAGCGCGCAAGTAAAAAATGTGTGTATTGTCCATTTATAACAATCAAAAATTAAATGAAATCAGTCATAAATTCCGCCCGATAATCCGTGGAGCAATTCTGCGGGGTATTAAACGCCGCTATTTTACCTCCGATAATCGCGAATGTGGCGCAAAACACGGCAAAATATAAAATCAAAAGGATTGTCGTGTGTGGATTATACGAGACATTTCCGATTCGAGTGCGAGCGCGGCGCGTGACTCGGCAAAGTAAATGAATAAACGATGAAGCGCTTTAATCAGATTACTTTCAAACTATATGCCTATGATCGATGTAAGCCATAACGAATCTTTTTTCCACCGATATGATTCGTTGATTTGAAAAGTCGATTTATCTCGCGCTCGAGGTTCACAATTTATTTTTAACATACCGCGAGAACCCATCCCTTCAAAATTAATGCGAAATAGCTCTAAATGAAAACACGGCTGTGTCTAATGTTTCACAGTGTAATGGCGGAGACAGACGGCGTGCGCTCTTGAAAAAAGAAAAAGAAAGAAAAATTAGAGTAAAAGAGGATGATCCGGACAGGTGTGCACCTCCGTTACATCCGTGATAATGACGAGTTTGCTGAACGAGGGGCACTAATGGAACGTCGGTCGGACGTTCTCTCGCGTCCGTGTCCGAATAAAATATCTCACATCCTCGTCCCTTTTTCTTTACAAGCCACTCACGCCGCTGCATAGACTACCCGACGATAAAGATATACACGAACATTTACGAAACAAGGGCATAAAAGATATGGTTTAGCGCCGCCGCGCCGGTGGGTTTAATATGCCCCAGCCGTGTACGCCCGTCGTAGCGTGCGCGCATGCAGATCTAAATGCCATAGTAATTTTAATGATTTCTCTAATCTCGCGTATTTTTTTCGTGTTGTAATGTAAAATGACAACCAGACGGGATTGAATCGTCAGATTTAGATAAATTCTTGCTCAAAAAAACGCCTCGAGTTGTTTTTTTGTCGCAGATTTCTTTTGTTTCGATAATCTAGCCTTGCTTCTTTTTAAAAATTAGTTTGTTTATCAGCACGATCACACGAGCGATATCTTTGTACAATTAATTTCTCATTTGAAATTATTATTAATGACAAAATAATTGCTTCATCTTGATTTCAAACGATCAATCACGCGAGTTTTCAAGCAAAAATTGATCAATTGTTCGACTTACTATATAAAACTTAAAGCTCACCTCGTTGCCACGGTGGATTATCATGGATCTCGCGTGTGCGAAGCACTGTCTAATCAATGGACACGAGAGATCCTCGCGACAAGCAAGTACAAATGTTGACCACGCGCAAGAGCCGTATTCTAGGTCGTAAAAATCCGTGGAGAAGGAGGGGCACACGATGGATTTTTATATTTGTAATGCTTATCGCATTAGCGTTAGGTATCTTAAAAACTGCTAGTCGATGCCAAGTCAACACGCACTAATAATCTGTTAATTCATTTCTAAATTACGTTTACATGTTCAACAAAGTTCTCAGATTTATCTTTCAGAGTTACCATTAAAATGACGAATAATTCAGGTTGTTAATTATCTGTGTTAATTGTCATACAGAATGGAAGAAAAGAGAGAGAGAGAGAGAAAGAGAATCGAGGAAAGCAGAGAAAGCAGAGAGAAGCGAGATGTATTGAATGAACGAAGATATGCTAATAGCTTATGCGGCGTTACAGAAACCTAGTTACCTAATTAATTTCGCGCACAGTTAGGTGTGAAGTCGGTACAAAACTTCGATCACATCTTTAAAAATCCTTTTTTCTTAAAATCCTTCCAGTCGACGTACGCGATTTAATTCAGCTCTCGGTCGACTCCACGCGATCTATTTCCAAGAACAGATCACATGGCGGCGAGAGATTTATTTCTTACTATATCCGGTACCGGTTTCTATGGAAGGACCCTCTCGTCACGTTGCACGACTCGTATATGGACTATCGCAGACGGCAAAAAGGAATTTTATTGGCAGCGAGTCGCGGTATATTACGTTTCGAGGCAATTCGCGATTATTGGAACGTGTCTCATATAATGCGAAACGCCGGAAGCCCGTGATTTACGGTTTCTAGCAATGGATTTTTAGATTAGCCATTCGTATATGAGACCGTGCGCGCACTTTCGGGATATCGATCGCCACGTCGGTGTCGAAAGTAATTAAGATTTGTACTCGCCATCATTGATTTACGATACACCGGAGAAAGGTCCAGAAAAATTTATTTCTTGCTTCATGATTATTACGCGCCAGATTGGCAAAAGCTCAAAAAAATATATCGAGCGATATATCTCTTATTACAGATTAATTTGTCTAACTTACAAATAGCTATTAAACAGTCCAATCCTCCGTTACATTTTAATCGGTTAATTTAGCTATTGAACAGCCCGATACTCCGTTTATACATTTTTAATTAATCTATTCGATGGCACAGACGCGGCATTTTGGCGCAACACGGTGTCAAGAAGTTCCGTCTATTTTGATAACCGTGTCTAGATTGAATCTGTAATCTCACCCTCGGGCTGTGCCGAATTTTGCAAGTTTGGTCGGACGTGAACATCAAAGAAATTAAGTTACACGAGTGTGCGAGCTAGACGGGAACAAGTTAAATTACGTTTAATCGAAAACTGATGATAAACTTTTTTGATTGCTTTCCATCGATCGGGCGATACGCAGAAATAAAATTGTGTTTCAGTCTCGTGTGTAACTTAAATATTTTCTTAAAATTTTTCGTCCGCGTTTTATTACAAATTCTCAAAGTTCAACAAATAATTCAGTGTATTAACATTTATCTGCGCAATTTTTGTATAAATGTGTGTGTGTGTGTGTGTGTGTGTGTATAATATGGAAACTTAGTTGTTCAGTCAAACTTTTGTACTCAAACTTTTCTTCTTTTCACGAGAAAGCACGAGCTGCCTAAATAAATGTGAACGATACATATCTTATTCTTTTTCTCATAAAATTTATATATTACCAATAATTATTTCGCGAAAGTCGTCGACATGACATTCACGTCTATATTCCGGCGAAACACAATTTAAATGGTCAAACCGATTTTCATTCCTATTAATAAACTCGAACGTGACTGGCATTTGATACAAACAAAAGTAAATAGTTCTACCATACGAAGAGAGAGAATCGTATTAACATCCATACAATATCTCGGCGTTGTTAAACGATGCGCGTTCGCGCATTTAATTCTAAGTTGGACAAAGCGCGATTGCGCGAACCAACGCAGGGCCGCACGACTACGTTATCCAAAACGCCATTAGGTGCTTTACATTGGCGAGTACGTTTCCGGAGGACGGTCACGTATCGGCCAAGCATTTGAATACTCTCTCGATTACCAACATGTCGTTCGGAGCTCGGGCAACCGTGACATCCGCCATTTCCGGCCAATCCTCCCCCATGCTAGTCCTACCACCGCCGCTGTCCGAGCGAATTTTACGCTTGACAATTCTGCTCGTTTCGCGGGATTGTCAGTCGCGAAATCCAGTCAGCAAAGTTTTTGAGGCTTTCCTATACCCGTCTGTCAGAAACAAATGGACTCGGCCGCTGCTCATCTTGTATCTAGAAAAATATTCAACGGTACGCACATCAGACGAACAAAGGCCAGCAATCAAATCTGAAACGCGTTTTGAGATCGATAATTACCGTATCATTTTACGATCTCCATTCGAAGAATTAATTAGAAGGACGTCTCTTTCCGTCATTCGGACATTCGAGAGATAATTATAATTGTCTCATTGAGACAATCCTGCACAAAGAGAGAAAAAAAATTCGCGTTCGATAAAAATGATTTATATATACAAGATCCACTACGAGGGCAGTACTCTTAATGTTTTGCCTGTCAACGTAGCCATGGAGGCAAGTAGGATAAGTATTGGACTTTCCTGATCTTGAGTTCCACCCATGTTTTCGTTCGTCTTATATACCGATACTCTGATCCTACTGAAAACAATCTCCGACCCAGATAATTGACTCAAGAAAAATAACCATGTTGAAAAAGTTGGCGAGTTAAATATGTTAGCGAGAACGTATCTCTCTCGATATACGGGATGATTGCCTCGGGCGAAATCGCTCTGTTGACCAAACAGCAGCGATTGTAGATAACGGAGATGTAGAGAGCATTTTTTTTCGTAAAAAATCCTCTTTCCTCATTACAAAGATAAATGTATCGTATCTATTAATTATGTAAAATCAAGCACATTTATTATTATGCATATAACGCGCAAAAGTACGTTGTGTTTTTAAAACATCGCTTTTACAGAATTAATCTCGTTTCTCATATATCGCGTTAATTTAGGCATTTCGCGTCAATAAAATGTGTACGCGCGTAATTTTTTTGCTGCGAGAATACACGAAGCTTTTCAAGAGAAAAATGGAAGAGAAAGAAGGGGAGAGGGCGGGAACGCGGCGTTAAGTAATTTAAGAGGATTTGGAGGCACGCCGAGGGTTGGAGTTGGAGAGTGCCGAGGTCCTCGAGGATCGCGAGTTTCAACGTCCCTCCGCGCCGCAGAAAAATCTCACAATGAATCTAATTTGAAGCAATACATATCGCTTGCAATTAAGTCGACTTCACGTGTAAATCACAACGCAGCCCCGGCGTCGGTTCCCCCTTGCCCTTTCGCCCGACAATGCGAAAGCGCCATATATGCTTCTCGCGTAATGCATACGCATTATAGTCGCGGAACTCGGAAAACAATCATTTCGAACGAGCACCAGCAGCGGCACGTTAGCGACGGTAATTCCTACGATGAGTTCCTTATGAAGACTGGCGGGTTATCCCCTTTGGAGATTCCGCCTAGCAATTACGAAACTCCAGATTCCCCCGGATTACGCTATTCAAAGTTGAATATAACGAATTAGTTACGAAACTGAAGTGGGAAAGCGTTTCGCGTACCATCGCCAGTCCCCCGTCCCCGTCGTCGTTGAACACACTCCCTCGGACTTGCCAGTCGGTTAATTTTGATTCTATCCCCGGGAGTCGTTGGATCCGTGGAACCCACGTGCCGCACGTGGCCTCGCGTGGCTCGGCGGCCAACGTTGTGTGTGCGTGTTCGCGAGATCGCGCAAGTCGACGGTGGTTTACCAACTTTTAGTTGCACAAGCGGATACTCTCGCAAACGGCCTCGTATCGACCCCTCCTTTCGCCGCTCGCAACAGTCGCATCTCCCGGAAATACTCAGCCGGCCGATTATTTTCCTCTTCGTTATTGAGAAACGCGCGTCTAACTGGTGTCGGGGAGAATCGGGAGAATTATCCCCAAGGGGAGAGGAAGCCGCGCTCCTGTACGAGCCGCTGAAGGGACGACCGCGCGATTCTGCAGCACGGAAGGCCAGCGCTGGCTGTCGGGTATAGGCATTAGAACGTGGATTGGATTGACATTACGTACGGCTCCGAGTTCTGTTATATCCCTCGAGAAATCAGCACAATGCTGCCAGTAGCACTGTCCGAAGACCCCCGGACATACGTGTGCAAACAGGAGACCTGCTATTGCTATACGAGTCCGAGGCGTATCTACGCGCCGTCGTCGGACAGTCACTGGTCACTGCCGCGCAACCACCTCGTCCGAGTCTGTCCCCCTATCGATCGACCTACGCGACGACTTACATGTACGCCGAGAGCAGGAGATATTAATTTTTGGGTGCGATTTCCGCGTCAACGGTGATTTCACTCACGGATGCGCAAACTGTTGCTGTCGAAATCACCGCAAATCTGGGAAAACGGGTGAAAAAGAATAACGGAATCCAGAGAAATTTTTAGGGATTTATGGCCTTTTCTACTAATGTAGATCAACTGTAATCTCGATTTAATTTACATTTCGGTTTAATTTTTTTTCTAAATTTAAGAATTAGAAAAAGATAAAAAAAACAAATTAAACCGAAAGTAAGATTAATCTGCACTGATATAGAAATGGACACTAAGCATTTCCAACAATGATGTTACGTAACAGATTGTTTTTAATTGAAAAAAATTTATCATTTTCTTGAAATAGCCAGATAATACAAGAAATAAAATTTTATGTTTTAGAACAACAACGGTTAATCGGTACATTCATTTCATTCAGCAGAGTGACCGTGTTCATCTCTGAGAAGTTAATTTATCCCCATCGTTACATAAAGATTGATTTTTAAAGTAGAAGTTCTCGTATTTTCTTCCGCTTTCAATGTTGGGCGCGTTATTACCATTTCCTTTCCCGCGAAAGTTTTTAATGGCGAGAGCGGAATATAGCAGGATTTACGGCCTTTTGAATAACGTAATTTGTTCATAATGATTCAGTGTTGCTGAATCAGTAAATTGCCGTATTTATTTGTCCCCGTCGTCGTAACGCACGAACGATGAAACGGAGCAATTCGCCATTCGTTGACTGCGTCCGGTTAATTTTTGCAGATGCAATCAACATACGTCAAAAGTCAATTTGTCCAAACACCGTATCGCGACGGTTATACCTTCGAGCAATATCCATTTCACAATCGAACGTTGTTATTTTAGATTTAATTTTAAACAAATTAAATTTATTAAATAATAACGAATGTACTCTGTTGCGAACGCCGCATCGCAAACGGTAAAATAAAATGCATAAAAGCGATTTGTATCGCATGCGTAGAGCCGTATATAAAACACGCCGCTGCGCGCTGGTGACCCGTGCCATGTATGCGGGTTCATTACTCATTCAGTAATCATTCGTTTTAACCGCCGCCCGAATGCGCTCCAAGGATAATGGGGAGAAATATCTCGGACGGATAGCGAATGCGGCGCCAAGGTAAATGCATAATGAGCACCGCGTCCATTTGGGGATCTCAAGTACTTGATGGCTCGATGAGGAAAAAAACGTATATGTAACACGTGCATGAAAAGTGGCCCTTTACGCACGCTACGCGTGCGTGATAGACCACTTTCCACGCACTTGCAACATAAAATAGGGTGTGCAAGTCGTGCGTGAAGATGAAAATTCCCGGGTGCGGTGACCGCACTCGCCTTCGGCTCGTGCGTCAACTCCGCACCCTTGAATTTTCATCTTTCAGCACTTGTTGCACAAATAACTATTCTTTATCACCTTTTATTTTACGAAGATAATTGCGAGTCAAGCGACTACAAACACGCGCGACCAATAATCACTCCGTAATTTCATGTATCATCACCATCATAAGCACGATACCAACAACGAATTATTTTATTTTTCTCGTAATATTAATCTTTATAAAATATTAACAATTTTGATAGTTGTGTTTTACGTTAATAAAATCTATGTGTGATAATATTTGTCATTACTGTCCGTTATTTTATCAAAGGGCACTCGCGAAAAATGTATATCGCGATATTTTCGCGGGAAATATATATACATCGCCACGCGAATTTGGACGATACTGGTGGTTAACGGCGTTTGATAAAAAAGCTTTTACATAAAAGCTTTCATTTAATACTGTGCATGTTCGGATGTGTTTTAAGGATGTTTTATAGGCACAGTCCCAACCAAAAGTATGCAGGAAATATTAAAAACTCTGATATTAATTCTCCAAAAATCCAAAGACAAAAAAATGTATATAAATAGTTACGAAACATCTAATAGAATGTAAAAGACGTAAATTTAGTGAATGTAAATAACTGTTACTACTATTATTTTCAAAAAAAATTTAAAAAAAAAAATTGTTGTAAATCGTTTTAAATTTTGTTGCTATATTTTTGTTTGTTGATGATCTGCTTGTGTGTAAAATATTATTATATTGGTTACATTTTTTAATGTTTACACTTTTCTCTGTAAATCCTTTGTAAAACAGATTTTCAAGAATTGATAACTTTTTATCTAAATTGTGAATCGATTTGAAATTTGACCCCGAACTTTGAAAGAGTATACAGAATATGATATTAAATTTTCATCAACTTCGTTACATTTTGCCTAACTATATAAAACATCCTTAATGACAACGCGTCGAAACTTCCACTTTGCGCAAATCGGCTTGCTATAACCAAGACTCGTCCGCGGTATATATATATATATGCATCGTGTAAAAAAAAAGGAAAGCTACAACACGTTATATCATTCGCGTGTATCTTTGACTCGTATCGGTTAACAGTTGCCGTTTGTCGTTTAATCCGCGCTTTTTAATCGAAAACGTAAAGTATGTAGTTACACCGACACCGTGTTTCAGTGCGAGTTAAAAATCTGTTCCGAAAACGTAATAACGATAGTCAACGGCCATTATCGACGCGAAATTCCATTAGAGACTTATCGGCGACCGGATAACATCTCGAAAATCAATTATCCCCGCTCGTGATCTCGCGACATGGGCGGACCGCGGACGAGGGAGATTTGTCTTTATCTGTTCATCTGGGGGAGCATTTCCATTAGGGGATGAAACTGCATCGCGCGCGCGGGAGGTATCCCTGGTGACGGGGTGGAACGTTGAAGCGGCGTCAAAGGGTTAATCAAAGTCGGACTGTCTCTCCACTCTCTCCTTCAAAGCTTCCCAATCGACCGCCACTACGTCGCCGCCGAATTCTTCTTTTTTTTACCCCTTTTCACCCTGTCCTTTACTTGCGCCGCCGCGCCGTTGCTTCTCTTCGGTTGCTCTCTCACCTATCGCCGGGGTCGCCGGTGTATCACGTCCACCGATCTCCTATTCACACACGCGTGCACATCGACACACGCCTCGCCGTCGCCAACACACCGTCGATCATAGTCGCGTGTCCTCGTTGTGCGCTGGTGGATGCAGCGGCCACGCCGCGCCGTCACCTCTATTAAGCTGGACCCCCCATCAGCGCAAATCAAGTTTTTACTAGGTAAAAAATTTAGTGCTATTTAGGTGCTAATTAAGTGCCCTAGTCCGAATTTTGGTGCTCGAACAGTTTAGCAGGAAATCGCGTAAAAAATGGGGGGGTCCAGCTTGCCATAAAGCTGGACCCCCCCATATCAGAAAATGGTCCTATAGACAAGACAAGTACACTATAATTAAGTGCTAATTAAGTGCTCTAAAATAACGATAAAATATTGATAAATTATAACATTTATTTAAATATGCCACTATATATTGAACACAGTACCGTCGCGGTCGACACAAACACTTAAAAAATTTGCTGCATAAATATATTCGTTACTAAAATGATCGAAAACATATATTTCCCAAATCTGAGTTCATTGCTAACAGTAAAACAATTACGATAATTAACTTAGACCAGCCGTTGGCGCTGAGCACTAAGTTCCGTCATCTGATCTTTTACGAATTAGTTGCTCGCAAGATTATATAATATTAAAATAATTCTCAGACATTGCACTTTAAAAGAATATCACGATTCGAATTTAGTGCTAGCTGCATAGTGTTGAAATTAATTAATTAATCAATGGAGCGCGCGCTCCAGGGATAAATTAATTAATTTCAACACTATACAGTTAGCATTAAATTCGAATCGTGATATTTTCTTAAAGTACAATGTTTCAGGATTATTTTGGGACCAAAAACACTCGAGCACCTAATTCTTTGACGAAGCAGTAACGAATTATAGAGCGCTGCGCGCGCGCTCCAGGGATATATTAATTAATTTCAACTCTTTGCAGCTAGCACTAAATTCGAATTGTAATATTTTCTTAAAGTACAATGTTTCAGGAGTATTTTGGGAACAAAAACACGCGAGCACCTAATTCTTTGACGATGCAGTAACGAATTATAGAGCGCGGCGCGCGCGCTCCATGAGTTAATTAATTGATTTCAACCCTTTGCAGCTAGCACTAAATTAGAATCGTGATACTTTCTTAAAGTACAATGTCTCTAGATTAATTTAAGACCAAAAACACGCGAGCACCTAATTCTTTGACGATGCAGTAACGAATTATAGAGCGCGGCGCGCGCGCTCCATGACTTAATTAATTGATTTCAACCCTTTGCAGCTAGCACTAAATTCGAATTGTAATATTTTCTTAAAGTACAATGTCTCTGGGTTAATTTGGGACCAAAAACACGCGAGCACCTAATTTATTGACGATGCAGTAACGAATTATAGAGCGTTGCGCGCGCGCTCCATGTATAAATTAATTAATTTCAACGCTATACAGCTAACACTAAATTCGAATCGTGATATTTTCTTAAAGTACAATGTTTCAGGATTATTTTGGGACCAAAAACACGCGAGCACCTAATTCTTTGACGATGCAGTAACGAATTATAAAACGCGGCGCGCGCGCTCCATGATTTAATTAATTGATTTCAACCTTTTGCAGCTAGCACTAAATTCAAATCGTGATATTTTCTTAAAGTACAATGTCTCTGGATTAATTTAAGACCAAAAACACGCCAGCACCTAATTCTTTGACGATGCAGTAACGAACTTTAAAGAGCGCGGCGCGCGCGCTCCATGAGTAAATTAATTAATTTCAACCCTTTGCAGCTAGCACTAAATTCGAATCGTGATATTTTCTTAAAGTACAATGTCTCTGGATTAATTTAAGACCAAAAACACGCGAGCACTTAATTTTTTGACGATGCAGTAACGAACTTTAGAGAGCGCGGCGCGCGCGCTCCATGAGTAAATTAATTAATTTCAACCCTTTGCAGCTAGCACTAAATTCGAATCGCGATATTTTCTTAAAGTACAATGTTTCAGGATTATTCTGAGACCAAAAACACGCGAGCACCTAATTCTTTGACGATGCAGTAACGAATTATAGAACGCTGCGCGCGCGCTCCATGAGTTAATTAATTGATTTCAACCCTTTGCAGCTAGCACTAAATTAGAATCGTGATATTTTCTCAAAGTACAATGTTTCAGGATTATTTTGGGACCAAAAACACGCGAGCACCTAATTCTTTGACGATGCAGTAACGAATTATAGAGCGCTGCGCGCGCGCTCCAGGGATATATTAATTAATTTCAACTCTTTGCAGCTAGCACTAAATTCGAATTGTAATATTTTCTTAAAGTACAATGCAGCTAGCACTAAATTCGAATTGTAATATTTTCTTAAAGTACAATGTTTCAGGAGTATTTTGGGACCAAAAACACACGAGCACCTAATTCTTTGACGATGCAGTAACGAATTATAGAGCGCGGCGCGCGCGCTCCATGGGTTGATTAATTGATTTCAACCCTTTGCAGCTAGCACTAAATTCAAATCGTGATATTTTTTTAAAGTACAATGTTTCAGGATTATTTTGAGACCAAAAACACGCGAGCACCTAATTCTTTGACGATGCAGTAACGATCCGAATTATAGAGCGCGGCGCGCGCGCTCCATGAGTTAGTTAATTGATTTCAACCCTTTGCAGCTAGCACTAAATTTGAATCGTGATATTTTCTTAAAGTACAATGTTTCAGGATTATTTTGGGACCAAAAACACTCGAGCACCTAATTCTTTGACGATGCAGTAACGAATTATAGAGCGCTGCGCGCGCGCTCCATGAGTTAATTAATTGATTTCAATTTTTTGCAGCTAGCACTAAATTCAAATCGTAATATTTTCTTAAAGTACAATGTCTCTGGATTATTTTGGGACCAAAAACACTCGAGCACTTAATTCTTTGACGATGCAGTAACGAACTTTAGAGCGCGGCGCGCGCGCTCCAGGGATATATTAATTAATTTCAACTCTTTGCAGCTAGCACTAAATTCGAATCGTGACATTTTCTTAAAGTACAATGTCTCAGGATTATTTTGAGACCAAAAACACGCAAGCACCTATTTCTTTGACGATGCAGTAACGAATTATAGAGCGCGGCGCGCGCGCTTCATGAGTTAATTAATTGATTTCAACTTTTTGCAGGCTAGCACTAAATTGGAATTGTAATATTTTCTTAAAGTACAATGTTTCAGGATTATTTTGGGACCAAAAACACTCGAGCACCTAATTCTTTGACGATGCAGTAACGAATTATAAATCGCTGTGCGCGCGCTCCAGGGATATATATTAATTAATTTTAACGCTATACAACTAGCGAGTGTGTTTGGTCCCAAAATACTCCTGAAACATTGTACTTTAAGAAAATATCACGATTCGAATTTAGTGCTAGCTGCAAAAAATTGAAATCAATTAATTAACTCATGGAGCGCGCGCGCAGCGCTCTATAATTCGTTACTGCATCGTCAAAGAATTAGGTGCTCGAGTGTTTTTGGTCCCAAAATAATCCTGAAACATTGTACTTTAAGAAAATATCACGATTCGAATTTAGTGCTAGCTGCAAAGGATTTAAATCAATTAATTAACTCATGGAGCGCGCGCGCCGCGCTCTATAATTCGTTACTGCATCGTCAATGAATTAGGTGTTCGCGTGTTTTTGGTCCCAAATTAACCCAGAGACATTGTACTTTAAGAAAATATCACGATTCTAATTTAGTGCTAGCTGCAAAGGGTTGAAATCAATTAATTAACTCATGGAGCGCGCGCGCCGCGCTCTATAATTCGTTACTGCATCGTCAAAGAATTAGGTGCTCGCGTGTTTTTGTTCCCAAAATACTCCTGAAACATTGTACTTTAAGAAAATATTACAATTCGAATTTAGTGCTAGCTGCAAAGAGTTGAAATTAATTAATATATCCCTGGAGCGCGCGCGCAGCGCTCTATAATTCGTTACTGCATCGTCAATGAATTAGGTGTTCGCGTGTTTTTGGTCCCAAATTAACCCAGAGACATTGTACTTTAAGAAAATATCACGATTCTAATTTAGTGCTAGCTGCAAAGGGTTGAAATTAATTAATTTACTCATGGAGCGCGCGCGCCGCGCTCTCTAAAGTTCGTTACTGCATCGTCAAAAAATTAAGTGCTCGCGTGTTTTTGGTCTTAAATTAATCCAGAGACATTGTACTTTAAGAAAATATCACGATTCGAATTTAGTGCTAGCTGCAAAGGGTTGAAATTAATTAATTTACTCATGGAGCGCGCGCGCCGCGCTCTTTAAAGTTCGTTACTGCATCGTCAAAGAATTAGGTGCTGGCGTGTTTTTGGTCTTAAATTAATCCAGAGACATTGTACTTTAAGAAAATATCACGATTCGAATTTAGTGCTAGCTGCAAAGGGTTGAAATTAATTAATTTACTCATGGAGCGCGCGCGCCGCGCTCTTTAAAGTTCGTTACTGCATCGTCAAAGAATTAGGTGCTGGCGTGTTTTTGGTCTTAAATTAATCCAGAGACATTGTACTTTAAGAAAATATCA
Source organism: Temnothorax ravouxi (assembly GCA_030770255.1). Lineage (NCBI taxonomy): Eukaryota > Metazoa > Arthropoda > Insecta > Hymenoptera > Formicidae > Temnothorax > Temnothorax ravouxi. The sequence goes on along the minus strand of JASTWP010000696.1, from coordinate 21,445 downwards.
CGATTTGAATTTAGTGCTAGCTGCAAAAGGTTGAAATCAATTAATTAAATCATGGAGCGCGCGCGCCGCGTTTTATCAAGAGACACGGTAGTGTCTCGCGCCAAGTACACGCGGAGCGAGACCGCACCGTGACTCTTTTACGCGACGCGACGGGTTGCGAGTACCCGAGATGTTGAGATCTCGATAACGAGTGAACGGATCAAGTTCTAAGTAGGCTTAATCGATAGTTGGGGTCAAAATAAGGGGGGTATCTTTTGTATAATTTTCCGCTACGTGCCCTACGAGCGGAGATATTGCGACGCAAAGTCCAAATGTGAAAATTTTTTATTAAGATACTCCTCCTCCTCCTCCTCCTAACGCCGATCTGTGTGATCACGTGATCAGAGAAAATGTCCCTTTCACTTTTTCGACACTGGCGGCGCAGGTTTTTCGCGCGCGTATTTCGAACGATCTAGTAGGTAAATTATTAAAGGTCGATAGACTTATCGGTCAGAAGGAAGGTTTCTATTTAGCTAAATTAAGTATTTATATAATATATATTGATTCTTATGAATCAAGCTTGAATTCGATGTTTAGGTATCCCAGGTTGCCGATGACGAAGTACAGATAGTGCGCTTCATAGTTTTCGGTGTCCAGGTGTAATAATACGTTGAATTCGATGTCTACGTATTCCAGGTTGCCGATGACGAGGTCCACATAGTGCGCTCCGTAGTTTTCGGTGTCTACGTGTATTAATACCTTGAATTCGATGTCCACGTGTCCCAGGTTGCCGATGACGGGATTCAGATAGTGCGCTTCATAGTTTTCGGTGTCCAGGTGTAATCGTACGTTGAATGCGATGTCTAGGTGTCCCAGGTTGCCGATGTCGAGGTCCACATAGTGCGCTCCGTAGTTTTCGGTGTCTACGTGTACTAATACCTTAAATTCGATGTCCACGTGTCCCAGGTTGCCGATGACGAAGTCCACATAGTGCGCTTCGTAGTTTTCGGTGTCCAGGTGTAATAATACGTTGAATGCGATGTCTAGGTGTCCCAGGTTGCCGATGTCGAGGTCCACATAGTGCGCTCCGTAGTTTTCGGTGTCTACGTGTATTAATACCTTGAATTCGATGTCCACGTGTCCCAGGTTGCCGATGACGGGATTCAGATAGTGCGCTTCATAGTTTTCGGTGTCCAGGTGTAATCGTACGTTGAATGTGATGTCTAGGTGTCCCAGGTTGCCGATGTCGAGGTCCACATAGTGCGCTCCGTAGTTTTCGGTGTCTACGTGTACTAATACCTTAAATTCGATGTCCACGTGTCCCAGGTTGCCGATGACGAGGTCCACATAGTGCGCTTCGTAGTTTTCGGTGTCCAGGTGTAATAATACGTTGAATGCGATGTCTAGGTGTCCCAGGTTGCCGATGTCGAGGTCCACATAGTGCGCTCCGTAGTTTTCGGTGTCTACGTGTATTAATACCTTAAATTCGATGTCCACAAGTCCCAGGTTGCCGATGACGGGATTCAGATAGTGCGCTTCATAGTTTTCGGTGTCCAGGTGTAATCATACGTTGAATGCGATGTCTAGGTGTCCCAGGTTGCCGATGTCGAGGTCACATAGTGCGCTCCGTAGTTTTCGGTGTCTAAGTGTATTAATACCTTAAATTCGATGTCCACGTGTCGCAGGTTGCCGATGACGGGATTCAGATAGTGCCCTTCATAGTTTTCGGTGTCCAGGTGTAATCGTACGTTGAATGCGATGTCTAGGTGTCCAAGGTTGCCGATGTCGAGGTCCACATAGTGCGCTCCGTAGTTTTCGGTGTCTACGTGTATTAATACCTTAAATTCGATGTCCACGTGTCCCAGGTTGCCGATGACGGAATTCAGATAGTGCGCTTCATAGTTTTCGGTGTCCAGGTGTAATCGTACGTTGAATGCGATGTCTAGGTGTCCCAGGTTGCCGATGACGATGTCTAGATAGTGAGCTCCGTAGTTTTCGGTGTCCAGGTGTAATAATACGTTGAATGCGATGTCTAGGTGTCCCAGGTTGCCGATGACGATGTCTAGATAGTGAGCTCCGTAGTTTTCGGTGTCTACGTGTATTAATACCTTGAATTCGATGTCCACGTGTCCCAGGTTGCCGATGACGGAATCCACATAGTGCGCTCCGTAGTTTTCGGTGTCTACGTGTATTAATACCTTGAAATTGATGTCTAGGTGTCCCAGGTTGCTGATGACGAGGTCCAGATAACGCGCTCCGTAGTTTTTGGTGTCTAGGTGTAATAATACCTCGAGTTCGATGTCTACGTGTACCAGGTTGCCGATGACGAGGTCCACATAGTGCGATTCGTAGTTTTTGGTGACTAGGTGTATTAATAACTTTAAATCCGAATGTGGGATACGTAGATATTGAATATGAGGTATTAATACACGTAGACACCGAAAACTACGGAGCGCACTATGTGGATCTCGTCATCGGCAACGTGGGACACCTAGACAACGAATTCAACGTATTATTACACCTGGACACCGAAAACTATGGAGCGCACTATTTGTAACCCGTTATCGGCAACCTGGGATACCTAGACATCGAATTCAAGCTTGATTCATAAGAATCGACTTAAAAATTCCCTAGCGGCAGAACTAAAATTATGTCATGACATAATAAAAATTAGTTGAAATAAAATTATGTCTAGACATAATAAAAACTGGACAAATTAAAATTATGTCTGACATAAAAATAAGTCCGCATTTTTATTATGTGTATACACATAATTTTAATCGAAAAAACCGAAGTAACAAGTGGTAGACGTAATCTTTGTATCGAAATAACACCCTGTACATACTGTTTATAAAATGCGTAATACTACAAAAAAGGCATGATATCTGTACAAAATTACCTTTTTTAAAAAAAAGGTAAAGAAAGGCGCCAAGTACACGCGTAGTAGTGTATATGTGTTGTTACCTCGAAAAAAAACAGTAGTAATATTATACCTAAAAAAAATCTAAGTAACAAATGGTAGACGTAATCTTTGCATTTCAAAAAATCTCGAAAAAACCTATAAGCAGTAGTATATTTACCTCAAAAAACCGAAGTAACAAGTGGTAGACGTAATCTTTGTATCTCGATAAATCTTGAAAAAACCTAAGCAGTAGTATCTTTACCTCGAAAAAACCGAAGTAACAAGTGGTAGATGTAATCTTTGTTTCTCGAAAAATCTCGAAAAAACCCAAGCAGTAGTATTTTTATTTCCAAAAAATTATAACTCAAGTGATACACATCAAAAAAATTATGTTATTACAAAATACAAAAAAGAATTGATATCTCTTTTTAAATTACAGCGCCAATTACAGAGAGAATATACACTGAGAATCTTTGTATCTCGAAAAATCTCGAAAAAACTTAAGCAGTAGTATTTTTATTTTCAAATATGTATGTTGTTACCTCGAAAGAAAACAGTAGTAATATTATTACAATCACAAAAAAGAAATGATATCTCTTTTTAAATGACAGCGCCAATTACAGAGAGAACATACACTGAGAAAAAAATGTGTTAATCTCAAGAAATATTTAGTCCGATACGTTCAACTGAACATTTTAGTTAGTTAACTAAACATTAGTTAAATTAATTAATTAAAGAAACGAAATAAATTGTTGAAACAACTAATATTTAGTTAACTAACTAAAATGTTTAGTTTAACGTATCGAACTAAATATTTCTTGGAATTAACAATTTTTTTCTCAGTGTATTTTTCGAGATACAAAGATTAGGTTTTTTCGAGGTATAATATTACCACTGTTTTTTTTTCGAGGTTATAATATTACAAAGAATTATTTTAATCACATAATTCGTTACTGCATCGTCAAAGAATTAGGTGCTCGCGTGTTTTTGGTCCCAAAATAATCCTGAAACATTGTACTTTAAGAAAATATCACGATTCGAATTTAGTGCTAGCTGTATAGCGTTGAAATTAATTAATTTATACATGGAGCGCGCGCGCAACGCTCTATAATTCGTTACTGCATCGTCAATGAATTAGGTGCTCGCGTGTTTTTGGTCCCAAATTAACCCAGAGACATTGTACTTTAAGAAAATATTACAATTCGAATTTAGTGCTAGCTGCAAAGGGTTGAAATCAATTAATTAAGTCATGGAGCGCGCGCGCCGCGCTCTATAATTCGTTACTGCATCGTCAAAGAATTAGGTGCTCGCGTGTTTTTGGTCTTAAATTAATCCAGAGACATTGTACTTTAAGAAAATATCACGATTCTAATTTAGTGCTAGCTGCAAAGGGTTGAAATCAATTAATTAACTCATGGAGCGCGCGCGCCGCGCTCTATAATTCGACCCGAGTGGAAATTGGTCTAGCCAATCTGAGTTTACAGCTAATGGCTGGATCACGCAGGCTAGATATGTTACCTAGCCATTGACTAGTTTAGCACTAGCTATAATTTATGAATAATTCTTCTCTGTCTAGTACTTTTCTAGCCCCTGCACGGTAAATATTAGAATAGATGGCGCTGGAAACTTTCAAAAAATTAGCCAGCCGTTGTCTAGCCACTAGTAATTAAAAATTTGTTTGCATTCGAAAAGTGAGGTTATGTCTGAATAATTTTTTGCTATCTAGTACTTTTCTAGCCCCTGCACGGTAAATATTAGAATAGATGGCGCTGGAAACTTTCAAAAAATTAGCCAGCCGTTGTCTAGCCACTAGTAATTAAAAATTTGTTAGCATTCGAAAAGTGAGGTTATGTCAGGTTATGTCTGAATAATTTTTCGCTATCTAGTACTTTTCTAGCCCCTGCACGGTAAATATTAGAATAGATGGCACTGGAAACTTTCGAAAAATTAGCCAGCCGTTGTCTAGCCACTAGTAATTAAAATTTTGTTAGCGTTCGAACAGTGAGGTTATGTCATTCTTGAATAGTTTTTACATAACTATCATTCTATGTATAAAATATCGATTAAACAATCATACAGACAGTCATTAGAGAAATTATTCAAAAATGACATAATAGGTATAACTCACTGTTCAAGCGTTAACTTTTTAAATAGCCGTAGCTAGACAATAGCTGTTATTTATTATTTATGTTTTTTATTTATAATTTTTTTAAATACTTTTTAATTATATATTTAAAAAAAATGCAAACTCGGCAATCGTTACTGAACAATATTTTTACAGAGTTTAAAGTTTAATTACTTAACATATTCGTATTTATATAAACAGTATTGAGTGTTTAAAGTATTAAATATTGTTTAGCAATAAAAAAATTTCAGGTTTGCATTTTACATTACGGTATAACATATAAGGAGAATTGAAAACTGTATTATTACTAATACTCGATAGCGTAGTGGATAGAGTGAACGACTGTTGAACTCATCAGCAGCAACAGTACCAGTGCAGGTTCGAATCCCCTTCGGTAAGTGGAAATTTTAACTAACAAAATTTATTATCTAATATATATTATAGCAAAATTTAATTCTCAGGAATTATCACAAATATGTAGCAAAAATGCAACAATTAATAAAATAAAAAAAATTACTTTTTAAATATATTTTTAATCTAGCCTCGGCTAGCTGATTACTAGACAGCCGTTTTAGTCTGTCACTATATGGTATTGACGTTTTTCAATACAACTAATGACCTTGTAAAAACAATTTATAATTGTCTAGTAGCTGCCTAACAATGCTATCTAGTAACTAGATAGTTTTTCTCACTTCGCTATGAGACAACTAAGCGTTACATTACTGGACAGGGGCGATATTGAAACTAGTATTGGCTAGTTGGTAACTGGTTGCCGGCGAGGTTAGATTTCCACTATCGTTACTGCATCGTCAAAGAATTAGGTGCTCGCGTGTTTTTGTTCCCAAAATACTCCTGAAACATTGTACTTTAAGAAAATATTACAATTCGAATTTAGTGCTAGCTGCAAAGAGTTGAAATTAATTAATATATCCCTGGAGCGCGCGCGCAGCGCTCTATAATTCGTTACTGCTTCGTCAAAGAATTAGGTGCTCGAGTGTTTTTGGTCCCAAAATAATCCTGAAACATTGTACTTTAAGAAAATATCACGATTCGAATTTAATGCTAACTGTATAGTGTTGAAATTAATTAATTTATCCCTGGAGCGCGCGCTCCATTGATTAATTAATTAATTTCAACACTATGCAGCTAGCACTAAATTCGAATCGTGATATTCTTTTAAAGTGCAATGTCTGAGAATTATTTTAATATTATATAATCTTGCGAGCAACTAATTCGTAAAAGATCAGATGACGGAACTTAGTGCTCAGCGCCAACGGCTGGTCTAAGTTAATTATCGTAATTGTTTTACTGTTAGCAATGAACTCAGATTTGGGAAATATATGTTTTCGATCATTTTAGTAACGAATATATTTATGCAGCAAATTTTTTAAGTGTTTGTGTCGACCGCGACGGTACTGTGTTCAATATATAGTGGCATATTTAAATAAATGTTATAATTTATCAATATTTTATCGTTATTTTAGAGCACTTAATTAGCACTTAATTAGCATTTAATTATAGTGTACTTGTCTTGTCTATAGGACCATTTTCTGATATGGGGGGGTCCAGCTTTATGGCAAGCTGGACCCCCCCATTTTTTACGCGATTTCCTGCTAAACGGTTCGAGCACCAAAATTCGGACTAGGGCACTTAATTAGCATCTAAATAGCACTAAATTTTTGACTTAGTAAAAACTTGATTTGCGCTGGTGGGGGGTCCAGCTTAATAGAGGTCGCGCCGCGCCGTCACCATCACCCAACTGCATCTGTGTATCGGCGACACGGATAAATAAAATCTGATGGTTTCTCAGCAATCGGTCCGGCCATTTCGCGCTATTTACACGGCCGCGGACCAAGATTCGGTTCCTTCCGTCGAGTTGTTTGTACGGGGAGAGTCGTAGGCAGTCGGAAATAAAAATCAGCGCGCCGAGAAAGATAAGGCGAAACGAAGCGAGGAAACAGAAAACGGGGCGCAGAAGCCTTTGGGGGATGTATGGAAAACGTCAACCATGCGAAGCTGCTCTATCGTCGCTGACTCTCCATTTCATTCTCGCATCGTTATGATTTACGTTCCCGTTATCGTTCATTCTATTCTTTACCTTGTTTCCTTTTTTTCGCTTTTTGTAGAGTATACGTTTGACATTTAGAAAACGATAACGATAGTATTTATTAAGAATTGAAACAATTTCTTTTTTACCTTTAATTAAATATAATACGTTTTCGTAAATTATTGCTTCCTCATAGAGAAAGCTTTGTTTTCATGAATTTCGTATATGAACCTTCGATTGCGTTTAAGTTGGGTTTAATCAACCAAATTTAAAAAAATTTATATATGAAATAGAGGTAGAAGAAACCAACGAAGAGATTGGTTTTTTAGTTTTTTCTGCCAATATGTTCAGATTGTTGTAAAACGTCAAAATATCGCCTAAAAAAAGTCTGTGTGTATGTATATGTGCAGATTTAATGTCTGTGATTGCTCTAACTTCCGCAAATATTGAGATATTGGGCTGTTTTTTTTTAATCGATAGAGTATCATTCAAGGAAGGTTGGTATTGAATCTGGCGATGATCGGTAAAAGGGTACTTTTTTAAAAAAATTTTGAATTTTTTTAGAAATGTCCGTGGTTGCTCTAACTTCCGCAAATTTGGAGATATCGATCTATTTCTAATTTTATTATATTTTTTAGTCTTTTCTACCCCTATTTCATATATAATTTTTTAAGATTTGGTTGATTAGACCCAGCTTTATACGCGATCAAAGGTCCATAATTTTGATCGCATATAAAGCTAAGTCTAATCAACCGAATTTAAAAGCATTATATATGAAATAGGGATAGAAAAGACCGAAGTAAAAATTGTTTTTTGAGTTTTCGATGCCATTGGTTGATTAGACCCAGCTTTATACGCAATCAAAGATCCATAATTTTGATCGTATATATAAAGCTAAGTCTAATCGACTGAATTTAAAAGAATTGTTGTGCCGGTACCGGGAGTTGCTCTCTGGGTCGGCACAGGGTTCTGGAATCTCGGGTCGGAGAAGAAACACTCGTCGCGATGTATAATATAATCAACCAAATATATTTCTCTTTAGCCTTTAATACAGTTTCTTTTACTTTAGTTACGCCGCTCGCGTTTCAGTAAGTGATTTATTATTCGTTAATCGGACGCGCGTGTCCGCTAAAATGGTAACTAGCGACTGCCCCCCGTCCTCTGTTCTCGTTCCGTTTTATCCATCTGTCCGTCCTTCGGTTTTGCTGAGTTGCTCGATCGGAAGTAGGCCGGTCGCGCAACTTATTGTTGTGATTCTCCTTTGTCGCTTGCTCTCAATATATCTTTCAGGGTCTCGGTTTCTTAATTCTATTATTTTACATCTTCTTACTTAATATCTATGTTTCACAACTTATTGTTGTGTAATTGTTTCTCTTATCTTAAATTGGGGCCGTAACAGAATTATATATGAAATAGAGGTAGAAAAGACCGAAGTAAAAATTGTTTTTTGAGTTTTCGATACCAATGTGTTGCTTATGTTGGAAAACGTCGAATTTAAATTTTTTGAGAATCGGTTTTGTGGATTGGCTATCCATCAAATAACTTAGGGTAGCTTGAGGCGAATCGGATTAATATAAGTTGTAAAACAAATCACGAAGAACACTCTAGGTCAACCTGACTCTACACACATTTTGATCGTCCGCCATTTTAAATTGATGAGTGCGATCAGTTTGAAAAAATTTCCAAATATACTTGGAACATTGATTATAAATCAATTGATATAAATAAAAAATGCTGTTTGAATTATTTATATATTTTTAAAAATTTCCCAAAAAATTACGTTTTTTTTTTCAAACAAATAATTTTTTTATTTTAAACTACTTTTACCTCTATTTTATATACTTTTGGTAAAAATTTGATTGAATAGTTTAAAAAAGTGAATAAGAACAGACATACATACATTTATACAATACAGACATTCTATTATATATATATAGATATTTACATAATATGTGAAACAAGTAACTTATAAGTCATTCGTTGCTAAGTCATAAAAGACTGTATAAACTGATAGTTTCACATATTATAATTTTCGATATACCGATAAGAATTTTGTTATTCATTTGCATTCATTAGATGCAATTTACCGAAAGCTTTATTTTTTAAACGTTCGTAATTGGAACGCTATTTATATTACGACACTTTCTTTAGATCTTTAGATAATGAATATTTTAGTTTCCATTAAACACCGTTGTGCACGCGCAGAACACCCTGTATCTCTCGCGTTCCCCTTTTCTCGTTGTTTCGGGCCTCCCAACCCACCGTCGTGGGAGACGTAATGATTTTTCACGTCAGCTGAGCGAGGAGAACGCGGCAGTCGACCTAGTTGCTCGTTATCACGAACGATCGCCCGGCACGGAGTATTAGCAGCTGCAGATCGCATCTGTTAATGGGACGGTATTGTTCGTGCGGGTCGAAAGAAGAGCGTCTTCCAACGGCAGCCAGCCCCGCGTCAGCCGGGGCCGCTGAAGTTGCAAATTGTTTCGCCATTCAGAGGCGAGAACCGAGACGACTGCGTAATTTCGCCATCACTCCGTGATCCGCGCCGAGGACTTCGCACCGACGACAAAGGGATTTAAATCCGTAAAGCCTCGTTGGAGAAGTCGGACGCAAATTTTTAAACACCGCTCTCTTTCGTATTGTAACTTTTGAGATCTGTAACGCGCACCTCAGACTTGCAGATTAATCATGATGATCATGAAGAAACGTTTGTCTGCACGGAAAGAACGGTTTTGCTGAAGCATCTAAAAATTAAGTTAAATACAGATCTGAAAATATTTTTGTTGCATCAAAATAATTATAGTAGGTCGCTGAAGTATGATGATAATATTGATAATGGTGTAAAAAATTTTGATATTTTAGCAATCAGTATTCTACATAATTATTTTGATGGTGCAAAATTATTTTCAGATCTGTATCTAGCTAAATTTTTAGATGCTTCAATAAAACGGTTCTTTCCGTGTGGGTGTTATAAAATTTTTTCCAACGATTAATTCGATACGATCGTACAAATTTCTTGAAGATTATAATAAAATTACGCGTCCTGTGCAACTATTATAGTTAAGTTAGATACATTATCATTGCGAGCGAGATTTGAAAGAGAAATCGCTGGTTATTAATGCGACTATTGCATGCATCCTGACGATCGTTGTCGTATTTCTTGCTTCAAACAGACGTGGTTTCTGATTAATGTTCTTGGAAGATCATCTATACTAACCGTATTTGTAACTTCCTGCGTCATAAAATTATTCAGTTCCAGCTATATTAAAGGTAATATCATTTTTTAATGTGAAAAAATGTACTAACAAGCAAGATCCTTTTATTGTGTAGCGACATTTATATTTACTTCGACTACTATACTTTTCAGTTATGCGTTATGCCAAAGGAAATTCGACAAGACTGAAACAATCCGCGTTTTGTTAGTGAATTATATAACGTGTTTATCGTTTGAAGAGCCCAGAGCTCTCTCGCGGTATGGAAAGCACACTTACCTCGCCGAGATTGACAAACTAACGAGACGTTTTGTCAGAAACTTGTAAAGATTTGAAACTCTAGCTACTTGCAGGCGCGGAAGAAAATAGAGGAAAGACGGACGGAAGGGAGAAACCGCGAAATCGCTAATTAGCACGGTTCAACGTTGTAAAAGACGGTGGCTTGGCGGGTATAGCTTTCGAGCTTTGTCGGTCTAAGCAAAAATTGGTTCCATCCGCAGTTTCAAAGCGCCTGGCAAGAAATTTAGATTATGCGTCTGACTTCTTGTGGATGGCGGAACGATCCAGCTTGGAAAATCTCATCTCCGACGTCTCTAGACGTCATTTCCGCGTCAACTGATTGGATATCTCGCGCGAATTGCGGTTCGATGAACGGTGCTCGAATATCTGTGAATATTCCGACTGTGGTATAATTGTCATATTTCGAATGTACTACTTGTAATGTACTTCGCAAAAATATAACGCCTAATTTTAGTACTCCGGTATTAATATTTATTATTCTTGATTAAATTTTGAAGAAAAGAAGTCTTATTTTTTTTTTAGAAAATCACCTTATTTATCAATAAGTTTCGCGAAGGATACGAAAGTTTTTAAATTTATGTTAGTAATTAAAGGGAAACGATGCTAAGGGGAACGTGTAGGTACGTTTTAACGTTCATCAACGACGTTTTGCACATCCGCCGCGGTATCGCGATCAGGTAGCAGCGCTTTGAAATTTTTCATCTTCCGGTAATCCGACGACACTGGAGATCTTATCTGACTCGGCTCCAATCCCACGAATGACTGGTGGAAAGAAGTAATCAAATGAGATCGTAACTCGAGCGGCTCGAAATCGCGGTGCGGCGTATCTTCTCGACGCGCGCGCGCATATCCGCCGAGCTCGTAAAATCCTTCATGAAGGCCATTTCTAACTGCGAGATGAATGAACGCTTCCGATCCATTTCGTGAGATTACGTAACGGATATCGCGTCAAGCATACCACCGGTCGGACGCGGACTGCGCGTTTCTCTCCTCCCCGGGATCGTATAACCGGAATTCTTTCGACCTCGCGCGAATCTCGCTCTGTGATAACGGTGATAACTACGCTCCTGGTGCTCTCTCTTACTTATTCTCTTACAACGGCTATACAAGTCAGCCCTATACGTCTCTCTGTGTATCGCCCGGAGCTGCTGACCCGTCTCAGCAACCCCCTTATACGTATTCCCGCGTATATACACCCTCGAGGGCGTCGGGAGCCCTCCATTATACCGACCGCGTTCATCCTCTTTCATCGTCATCGACGTCTTTATTTAGCCGCTCGTCGCCGTCGCCGTCGCCGCCGTCTTCTTTTTGACAATCGCCCACACGGAAGAGGAAGAATCGCGAATTTCTACGCGTACAGATTTTTTTTTCCTCTCACTGCCGCGGGGTAAACTCCCACGGGCAAACGAAGAGAGAGATTCTCGCCGTAGATATAGGAGTGAATTTATAAAGCTTCATGCTACAACTGATGTACATAAACGGCTGCGTGGAAATATATTTGTAGAATGTTAGTGAATTTATACAAGTACGGTTCTATTTTCGCTTTTACATTTTAATCGTCGAATCATATACCGCATATGTAAATTTAAATGAATTCAATACAATTTGAATTCGATATTGTTTCGATATTAAATTTATATGAAAGTTAATAGTATTTTAATATTAATTTAATTACTTTTTGTGAATTTTATTTTAAAAAACAATTTGTGCAGCTTCTCACAGAGTGTAATTGTAAGCATTTTACAAAACGTAATCGAGCAAAAATTGTTTGTATTTTCCTTGTGCAATTCCTCAACTGTTATTCTTTTCATAAGTAGATACTGCAGGCGTACAAAAGAAACAAGTCGATTCAAAGAACGTAAACGTGGCCATGCCAAAGCAAAGCGTTTTTTTATACCTTAAGATAATATCTTATTGTTCTGGCAAATACTTCTAACAGTCAAAAGCACTTTTCTGGCAGCCGCTAAATGACAGTCCGTTAAGATACTCAAATGTTTTCACAATTCCTTTATTTTTATCGCCATATAAATCCAACGTATTCTCCTGCGTATTTAAAACCCAGAAGTTTGTTAAGAGCAGAGGCTGTACGATTAAGTCTGTATTACAGTAGGATAAAGAGAGACAACGTAATTATATCATTGATCCATTACAAATTTCCATCTCCAAATTTTATATTTCACTATCTATCCGTCTAGCTATCTATCTTTCGCGGTTTAGTCTCATAGTCGGCCATCTAGAACGCCATCTAGACGCCATCAAGGTGCGCAATCTGTTTTGGCCTTTAAGTTTGCCACCTCACCTCTTCATCTAGCCGCCTCGACGGTTACAGGATTGCAAGGATTCCGGCTGCAGACCGCGATTCATGAGTAATGGACGGCCGATGGCTCGACGTCCTTCTCTCGATGGGATCTCCGGATCTCCTTTACGCTGTCGAATCTGTTGCCCTAAGTCCAAATCGCGCGATTAAAGGTTCCCTTAATTCGCCCGGAAATAGTCTTGCAGCACTTCGATAATTACCACGAATGTCATAAATAATTAATCATTTCTCTGTTCAGTAATGATTTAAAGAGTATAGAGCGAAATAAAACAGTCGATATTCATTGAACTTTAAATAATGTTCCACGGTTAAATAAGAGGCCTATTCGTTTTAGCTGAACTTTTTGCACAGTTCATCTTTCTTCTTTTTCTTTTCACGTTGAAGAGAAAAAGAGAAAAAAAGGCCTAAGGATTCTTATCCCAAATTAAGCATTGCTTATTTTTGCCAATTTAATTAACAGCTGAAAATTTGACAATAACTATAATAACTGTCATGACATTTAATAATGAATTGGAAAAAGTCTAGACGTATGACCTGTAATATGTGACACATTTAAGATACGTATTTAACTTTTTAAATAAATTAAACTGATTTGATATTTGCAGAGATTATCTTGAGGAAAAGAACTGAAAAAAAATAGCTTAATTGCTAATTCTCTTGCAATTTTAAGATTCGCGATAGAATGAATGCCATACGGAGCGAACCGTATAATTTTTTTTTATTCATCATCTTGTAGATTTCAGTTCTTAGAAAGTCAACGCAATTTTTGCAATTTCTGTTGCATTCGAGTAACACCAACGACGATGATGTTCAAAATAAGCCCAGTGACCGTGCATGGTTCAATCTATACTAAATACCGACGCGGTGATACTCAATGCGAATAATTACCGTCCATTACGAGAATGCATTTCAGGGCGAGGTGGAGCGGAAAAAAAGCTTCTTCCGCGGTCCGGTTGTTGCGTTGCATAGCCGGCGTAATTCCTATTTCCTTCCCTCAAACGGACTTTACCTCGCGGTACCGTCTGCGCCAGATGCGCGGCCTCCACTGCCTCCGCGGCCCCCCTAGGCTTTGTGGCGTGGCCAGTAATCGTTAGATCGGTAGCACCTCGGGAAGGCGAATCACGGCACGACACGAAACGTTCCGTGGTTTACTCGATTCTCGAATATATACCCCCGCGCGCTACACCCCGCTCGCACGTTCCCGTTCTCTCTTTGCAGTCATGCGGTGCGTTGGCGTGTTAACATCTATCGATTACCGGGCATAACCCGCGGAACGCGCCACCTAATGGCTTATTATTATCAGCCGCGCGAAGGGATCGGGGATGAAGTTGTAGCGGATCGGTATCGCCGTATCATTAGCGGTTGGCTCCGAGGAGAATTAGACGGGTCAACCCTTTCCTCCCTTCGTTCCCTCCCTCTCTCTCGCCCCTTCCTCGCGGCGTTCCCCCACATCGTGGAGTTACACCGAGGTATGCTTTATTCAAGTCGTAATTGCCCATGCACTTACGGCAACAGTCCGGCTTTCGTGTAACAACCGCCAGTTCTGCAGCCGATGTTTGCGATCACGCTCGCGCCGCGATAATGTCGTTGGCGAACGTCCCGTAAGCCCTCGCGCGCCTGGAAAAGATAAAAAAGAAATTCAGAGATGCGTCAAACAGTCGATGTATACAAAATAACGTAGGTGGAATCTGTCACAAAGTCACATCTCGATTTTCTATCAAAAATGTCAGACTGACTTTTACGAATTCGGTCTCTCGCTATTGTCGATCGATCGTGAACGAATGCGGACGAATGCGACGCAACATTTATACCACGAGTGCATTTACCGGCCGCGTTTATCGACGATATTCGCGAGCGTTAATCGCGCGTGAACTGTGACTGCGGGGATACTAGCCGGGCGATATTAAGAGCCACTTCTCCGTTATTGCGGCGGTGAATAACTCGGGCACGAATAATGCGCTGCAGAATTCCCAATCTCTCCTGGCCGGACGCGATGCGCTTTTCTTTCGCCGAGAACACATTACACGATTGTTCAGAACAAAGAGATCGCGCTGGTTCTTTATTAAATTCCTGGGAGATGCTTCCTACGTCATACCTCGGAGCGTTCAACCCGGGCTCGCGCTGTCCAATCGCGCAACTGGTTTAACAATGAACGAGGATAGAGATCACGGCGAAGTGAAGGAACAAGCGAGGAAGAGAGAGAGAGAGAGAGAGAGAGAGGGAGAACGAGAGAGGGATGCGAAAGGGCGCGTTCTCAGGTTTTCAATATTCACTGATCGACAGTCTGCGGTTGTGGTTCATACCAGGAAGAGAGAAGGAAAAGGAAAGAGAGAGAGAGAGCTTCATTTAGCATAAAATTAAAAGCAGCTTCTTTTCCAGGTTTTAATAATGTACACCCCGGATATCGATATTAGAGGACAAAATAATTCCGACGAATATTTCCATTGTAACACAACACATCTGACGGTGATACTTTAACATTTTTACGAAACTTGATAGAGTGAAACGGTCCGGGAAATTCGTTATAAAAAATTGTAAAATATCGTAACGAAACGTTATCGATTGGACATGGTAAAAAATAACGTCTGAAAAAACTGCAAAATTCTTTTTGCTAAAAGTATATATATAAAAAACAGAGATTCGATGGACAAAAATAAAAAAAGAAGCGAATACAATTTTTCGCACATTCGCCCGTCAAAAGCGTTATCCATCACGCGTCGAGATGGAAGGGTATAGGGGGATTGAACAATTTATCCTTATAGTCGTTTTCACCATTGACGAGATAATAAAGTTGAGCAAGGAACGCCGTGCATCGGTTTTAGCTGCTAAGGGCGATTCAAATACGTCGTGTATACGGACTTAGTTTATCGATCGCGACTCGGGATGTAAGCGACGGCGAGAGAGAGAGAGATAGGTTTTGCGGTTGCAGTATACCGAGGCTCGGTTGTGTGCTTCGGGACGAAATTAGATCGCACAGGATCTTCCGGACATGCCACATATCTCTCGTTTTCCTCTTCGATAAATGTCCCCTCGTGACAGCACGGCCGTCGTGTCCCGTCCGCGACTCTTAACTCCACGACCTTCACAGCGCCGCGAGATTTAATTGCCACGGATTAATTTCTCTTCAAATACACCGCGCTCGCGCCCGTTCGGTGTACGTGTGTTGGCCGAACTACCGTTACTTCCGATTAAACCGGTAACCATTCAGATGCACCTTTGCTCGTTGAGCCGGAGAAAGGAGTTCCGGGACGGTAATTCGCGAAGTTACGCAAACAGACGTCACTGCTGCGCGGAAGTTAACGCAATTCCGTTGCAGTGCATTTATCGTATTCATCGAACTTCTGAGCTAAACCCGTAAGATATTCCATTCAATCTGGTTAATTCTAAAATAAAACGGTCCCTCCTACGACCTACCTGAAAGATATTACACACACACACACACACACACACACACACACAACACGAAAAGCTTTCCGATAATCTTGTCTTTAATTTAAAATACAGCCTTTAGTTTAGATGATAATATATAACGGCATATCGATTAATAATTAATATTCATGGTATTAGTTTTGGTGCTCTAATGTGATATGAAGATTTCAGCAGGCACGTGATGAGTAGGTACGTTAATCAAATCAAACCACCTGTCTGTGTTTTAATAAGTTTGAAAGAGTGTATCCGTTACGTCAGGCAGCGACTGATTGATAATGCACGAGACGTATGCATTTTCCGACTTCGCCCAACTATAGTTTCGCGACTCATCATCTCATTTATCATCATCTCTCGTATAGAAGCTTATGTTTTACCGTGTTGTATTTTCCCTAACTTCGTTGAGCCTTGTTCTCATTAGCTTTCGTTAAATGCTAAATTCTGTGCATTTAAGTAAAGTTCCCACCGGAGAAAAGAATATTCTACTCCGTGGGAAAAATTTCCTGCACAATAGTATTAATCAGCAATTTACTTAGTGAATCGATAATTGAATTTTAATTTAACCATTAATTACATTAATAATTAAGAACGTTTTGTGCGCGCTGCCTCTCAAGACTCGATTTCAATCTTTACAAATTGTGCTGATTTCACGTCGCGGACAAGATAAATCCAACTGTAAATAATCTGGTCTGCGAACAATCGCGCTGCACCGCGTCTGAAAAAAAAAACCGTTTGAAATCGAGAAGTACGCTCTGGAACAGTCGTGGAAATCCCATTTTCCCGATTTCCCGGGGTATCTCCTCCGACAGAACTCCTGCACCTCTTATCACCTCACCTCGTGAGCCGGAGAAAATAAACAACTCGCGCTCGCAACACGCTTCAGCGTGGAGATCTCGGATTATATCGGAGCGCGAGAACGCGTATAAGTATTTTTCCGAAAACTTCCTTTGAAAATCCTCGAAACAGTCGTATCCTAATGGTCGAGGAGAACGCAGAGAGTTCGAGGAAAGGAAGTGCGCGGTAATGTTACATCCGCTTACATTCGCTCAACCTGTGAAGTGTGTTCGAGTATAACGTAACGTATGTGGGCTAGTAAACGTCGAACTCAAGCCCATCTACATGCGGTGGTAGCCGTTCGATTCCTCCCTCTCGGCTCGCCTCATGCATCTCTCTCTCCCTCTCTCTCTCTCTCTCTCTCTCTATATATATATATATATATATATATATATATATATCTCCCGCCGCCTTATCCATGGATATTTTAATACAGAAAGGAGAAAAGACCCCGGAGAGGGTGAGAGATCGGAGAGCGAGGAAGAACACGCTCTCTCAAGTTTCACGGGGGCGGCTGCGCTGCAGGGGGTGAGGCGAGACGACGGCCGAACTCGAACTTCGGTCGACGATTAATATTTGCAGACAATGGGCAAGCGCATATTTCCACGGGGTCCCTTCTGGCCCTCCGTCCCCGCCTGGTGCTCCTTCTATCTCCTCCCGCCCTTACACCGGGGTCGTCCTAGCGAGAACAGCGCCGCGCATGTATGTGTGTATGTGTATGTGTGTGGGAGAGTGCGTACGTATATCCCGAGGTCCGTGTACATGATCTCCGGACCACCACTGCCTCTCTCTCTCTCTCTCTCTATCTTTCTCTCTCTCTGTCGACGATGTCCGCCACCCCCGCTGCTGCAATGTGCGGGCATGTGTGTGTCACGGCACGTCTGCTGCCTAACGTACGATGCAAGTTTCCATTGTCCCGTCTAACTCGGGAGCGCGCCCATTTTCCGCCGTATTCCAGTTCGGGGAGGGACTGCGAGGCGCGGCGAGAGAGTGAGAGAGCGGAAAGGAGAAAGAAAGCGAGGGTGAAAAAGACGGGAGGGACGCTCATAGACAATCGCTGACGACTCGAACCTTAAATATCTCCGACGATATTGTCGACCACTTTTCGAACGGCTTTAAATCAGAAAGTTTCCCCGGCCCGCGACTAACGTCGCCGCTGCGCGCAAGATTGGATTGTCTAATAAGATCGCAGCAGAGAGAGGGAGAGAGAGACACTTGGGTGGCTTTTGTCTTGAGAATAATATGTCGTGATCTCCAATATCAAGATTTTATTAATCCTTAACTCGCAGCGTTAACTGTCACCGGCTTCTTTCATTGATTTATTACCGTTTATTACCTTCTATACATATTCTTCGCATAGAGAAAGATGTAGGATACGCGATGGAAAAATCCGTAATGTTATGTCAAAAAATATGATGAAACCAGGTAGATAAATCCTCATAAGCGACATTCAATAACAATTAAAACAAAAGAAAAAAAAGTGTACACGTGGTAAATCAATATCACGAATTGGGACTTCACTAATTAATTCAAGTAATACAATATTACACAGCATAATATTATAATGAAGAAATACGAAGTGCGTTGAATCGGTTTCTCTTACAAAATATGTATACATATAAAATATTTCCAAGAAACTCAAACATCGTATCGTCTACCCATGGAAAATAGTGAAAAATTAACGAAATAAACACAGAACGGATGGAAAATAGATGAATGCAATGCACGTTCGATTGCCTGGTGCGCGTTTAGCGCTCTGCGTATTTTTATAGCGCGAAAACGCCATCGCGATGCACGCGACGCACCGTCTTTCTCGCGAGGAAAGCGGAGACGCGGAACATTTAGTAAACGTAACTCAAATATTTACTATAATTTCCCTGTGCTTGCCTACGTGTTTCCTTTGGGGAAACGTAGTATTTCTCGGCGCATTATATCGGCGCAGTTTCGTCGCTCCGTGTATATTATTCGTGTCCGCCATGGCAGTCGACCGTATAAAAGCAGCTGTCTCTTCTTGTGCATTCTTGCAATGGCAATATCTTTCTCGGAACACGCGGAAATAGCAGTATAAAAGTCCGTGGCGTTACATTGTAAATATTGCGAACTAAGAAAGATATGTTGCACCAGCGGCGTTATTAATGTTGCTCCTAAGCTACAGCTACAATCACGCAAAAAAATGTCGTTACTACATATTAATGCGTTGAACCTGTTGTTTTGCAAGTTGGATGAAGAAAGAGTCTTTCGAGTTGAACAAACTTTGCATGACGCAATGTGCCTGTGATGGATATGATGGATATTATTAATTTTTGCTCGTTCTATGGAATAATTACACGCATTTGTCGCATATTAATTTACAAAACTGTTCCGAATTATACAATTACTAGCTGGTTACCCGTATACAATTATGTATTTCGATGAGTTTTAATTCTTAACAGCGTTGTGATTAAATTTGGGTAATGCGATTCTAATTTGTAATAATTTACGTTAACCAATTATGGAAAACCCGGCTCTATTTTTTATTATTCATGCACATTAATTATTTAGATTTATGATGATAAAAGTAGCCACGTTAAAAAGAACAACAAGTTGAAAATGTTAAGACAGGCTGCATCAACGTCGGCTTACAAAAAGAAAGAAAGAAAGAAGTAGTAACAAGGTAACCACAAAGTTGTAATTATTTCTCGAGATTTAAATATGGTTTGAACTGGTGCGCATCTAAACGCCGACGTGCAGGACGCTACGCGTCCAGTTTTCCGTCCGGGCCGCACGTCGGTTAGAGGTATAGCAATGAGAATGTTAGAGACAATCGTTTCGCGATCAGGCGCACGTGGCATTCAGCGCGACCATCATGAGGACACGGCTGGTGGCGGAGGTGCAAGGATCGATATTAAAAAGTCATGAAGGAGCTTAATCCTGGCGGGCTACGTGAGGATTTCAGGCGCCGGGGATGTGTGACGTGCGCAGAGAGGAAGAGAGAAAGAGAGCCGAGAGAAGGGATACCGTATACCGACTCTCCGGAACGAATGGCCGTGTTTACATAAATTTCGCACGCTATACTATGCATAACGTGGCACGACATCCCGGGGGCTTTATTAAACCTTACATCACCATCGCCATCATGGCGCGGGAAGGTAAACCGAAGCGAAAGACAGTGGAGCTGCGGAGCGGAGGGTTGGAACGAATAGAAAGGATAGGGCGGACACCCCCCCTCCCGCGCAGGCTTCGCCGGAGTCTCAGATATAATTGCTGAAGGTAATATCCCTCTCTGCGTGACGTGTCTCAGATCGTTCCGCTCTCTCTTTGAAGTCACGAGAAATGCTACCGACAGCGACACCCTGCCTCTTTTTGCTCCTTTCTCTTCAAGCAGGCATACCTCGGCGGGTGTCCGTGCGTGTATGCGCGTTTGCACAAGCTCTGCACACGTATGCTCGTGCAGCTTCATAAGCAAACCGGGATCCGCACTATAAGCGCAAGTGATGCTCCGCCAGACCGGAGAGTTTCAGTCGAAAGCCGTGATTTATGAGATGGAATTTTTCATAAACTACAAGATAATTTGGTAGAAAAAAGATTATTATACATATGCGAGATATAATATACGTTATGCCAAACAATGATTTAGTATAATGCTAGACTGTCAAAATATATATTTAAATCGGTTACAAACGTTGCGTTGACAATTTGGTTTTATCAATTCTCATTATATAATTTTGTTTAGAACGTCAATATTCATAAAGCTAGCTTCGTTGAATAATACACGATATGATATATAAATATATCAATCGGGTATCGCTGACAGGATATTTGCTGACAAATCGTATATCGGAACGAGCAATCGCGTATCTCATGCGAAACGTCTATCGCACGCGCATCGACGTGCCGTTTAATGGGAGCAAGGGCAAGACAGCGGAGATATGCGAGAGAGCAACTTGAGCGGAGGATGGTAAAGCTTAAATTAATTGCGAGGGAACGAGCAGGATGGTTTTCATCTACGTCAGGCGTCGTCGACGCGATGTCTCTACTAAAGAGCGACACGAAAGAGACACGAAAGATGCTTCTCGGCGGAGGAAAGTTGCAGTCACGAATAAAGGGTACGAATAAAGAATTCGCGGGGATGAGAAAGATAACGGTGGTGAGAGGGACGAGGGAGAGTTGATTCGCTCGCGCGAGAGCAGAGTTCCATGAAAGTGGGCGATTGTATGCGGGCCCCGAACTCGTACAATGCAAACAACAATACGCAATCAAGTAGTTGACGGCTGACGTTCGCATTACCGCGCCATTGTTGGACGCGCCTCCAATGGCATTCCGA